>JALIGU010000005.1:15818709-16031209 GCA_023053565.1 Aquilegia eximia
AAGAATTTCATGAGAAATTCCTCAAAACACTGTTGATGGGAATTGAACTCGATCACAACCTCTCATTCGTGGGAGTGCTTGAGAGGGATAACAAACCAACTGAGCTACGCAGTTGTTTTTTTATTGTACATCAAATTAATGATGAGTATGATATAACATATTAGAATTGAAGTGGGTCCCATTATAAACTAATATTTCTATGTGGATTTGGTATCCATATTATCAGCCACTTTTTAGAGTTGGTACATGGTCCTCTATGGCTTATGTGATCTTGTGGGTTCCCTGATGTACCCGCAATAAAATTATCTTCAAAGACGTAGAGTTCTCTATGGTTGAAACTGTGAAAAGAATTAAAAATACACTGAGGATGGTTGGCTATGGGAGAGGAGAGCCTGAAAGAGAGAAGACGTCACAAAGTGTTTGATCTGTTCATTAGGTGGATTGCAATGATAACCGGGGATTGACGTCACTAAATAGACTGGTTAGCAAGCAAAATCTGGTGTAATATTAGCTTTGGGCAGTTGGAATTTGTTGGGAGCCTACTAATGCTGGTCTGGGACTGGCAATGGCTGATTGTCTTGTTATGTTTTCTTTTAATGTATTTTTTAGAACAATTTGTAAGGGGGTTTGTCTGTAAGCTACTTTGTACTGTATAGTTTTCAGATTGAAATGAAATATTCTTATCCATCACACACACACACACAAAAAAAACTATCAAGCTCAGTTGGTTTGTTGTCTCTCTCAAACACTTCCACAAGTTAGTTTGTGAGTTCAATTCGCATCAACATTGTATGGGGGAATTTCTCATGTAGTTTTTAGGTCGGTCATCCTTCAAGCATGGTTCGAGATTGGGCGAGGCCCATGCTCTTATGATGATGATGTGGTTAGGTGCTCTTCAGTGAAAGCAAGTACCTGAGTAGCAGAATTGCTAGAATTGCAAGGCTTCAGTGTGGACGGTTAGGTGGTAGCATCAGTAGCCTTCGGGCCATGTTCTTGTAAGCCTTGGGGCTATGATTAATATATAAACTTTTTCTACCGCCGAAGTTGTCATCTCCTCCATGACCACCACCTTCTAACCGATGTCCATTGCAGCATCTCTCTCCTACTGCCCATTTCGACCACCCCCGTCTCCCTCTCCAGCGTTGCTTCTCTCATCTTCTTCCACCCCAAACCACAACCATCAACATCTCTCTTCTCCACCATCAACACCCCTCCAACCACCACGTTCTCCTCCAACGCCCACCACCGACACAACTCCCTCACCAGTTGTTGCCACCATCTTATCAGATCGAAAGTTTAGCTTCTCTACATTAAGCCGAGCCGAACCAGCAGCCATACAAGCCGAATCAACAGCCAGACCAACACCTCAAGATAGTCAGTCGAGCCAGTCAACCCCCCCCCCCCCCCCCCCCCCCCCCCCCTCTAAAAAAATTAAAATAAAAAAATGGGTAAGGCTTGAAATGCAAAGGTCAATGTACATTGTCCGTTTCTTCACGTTGATGGTGTACCAATGGTGCACACAACACACCGTGGGAAAAGATATGCATCATCCTTCATACTTGCCCACATGAAGGACAAACTTTTGTGTGATGAGAAGAACAAATGCAAGCTACGTGAGGCAACAAAGGAGGATCTAGATTTATTTGTATCATTAGACAACGTATTGAGATTGGTAGGGCAGTAGATATGTAGTTACTGCTTTAGTGTCCATGCACGAAGCAAGAATTGTCATCACCCGGATGGCACGGTTATTTCATTGCCCAAGTTGGAAAATGGAGAGCCTGAAAGTGTGATAGCAGGTGAAAGTGTTTGAAGTTCAAGATGAATGTATTCTTCTCTTCTTGAGGTATTTAAAGATATTACAAGCCAAATAAGGCAGTTATATCAATAATATATATCATATATTTGGCATATATTATAGGCTATATATAGTAGATATAGGAAATATTCACACAAATAACATGTGCTAAACATGGGCTAGTCTACACTAAGGATTAGCTTTAACACTCCCCCGCAAACTTGGGGGTCTTTGATGGACAAGTTTGTACCGCAAGAGCTGAAAGCGATGCTTGTGAAGACCCTTAGTGAATATATCAGCAGTTTGATCAATGGAGGGAACATACATTACACGGTGAGTTTCAGAAGTAACCCGTTCTCGAACAAAGTGATAGTCTAGCTCAATGTGCTTAGTACGAGCATGAAAGACAGGATTATAAGCCATGTATGTAGTGCTAAGGTTGTCACAGTAGAGCGTAATGGGCGTAGATACTGGCAAGTGAAGCTCTCGAAGAAGGTGAGCAATCCACAGTGTCTCAGCATACACATGGGCAAGGGAACGGTACTCCGACTCTGCACTGGAAAGGGCGACAATAGGCTGTTTCTTGGCACTCCAAGAGATGAGGTTGGGGCCCAAAAACACACAAAATCCTGAAACAGACCGTCTCGTATCTGGACAACCAGCCCGATCAGCGTCCGAAAAGGCATGTAGTGCTAAAGTGCCTAAGGATGGTCTTAGACTTAAGCCGAAATCCACAATACCTTTAAGATAACGTAGAATGCATTTAACTATAGTAAAATGAGTTGTACGCGGTGCACTCCTAAACTAAGCAACATGGTGCACGACATAGGAAATATCAAGCCTGGTAAGTGTTAGATACTGAAGAGAGCCAACCAGCTGACGAAACCCAATAGCATCGGAAAGACGGTCACCATCCAAAGTAGAGAGCTGTGACTTAGCATTTATAGGAATGTTAGATGGTTGGCACTCAGCCATGTTGCTATGGCATAGAAGATCAAGAGTGTACTTGGTTTATGAGAGATGAAGGCCAGAGTGGGAAAAAGAAGCCTCAAGTCCCAAGAAATAGTGAAGTGGACCGAGATCTTTAATCTCAAACTCTACCAAGAATGGAGATAAAAGATGATAACAACGATGGCACGTTGCCTGTGAGCACTATGTCGTCCACATATAAAAGAAGTGCGATAATCTGGGAAGAATGCCGAAAAGTCAACATAGAATGATCAGTTCAGCTCTGTGTGAAACCATATTGAACAATGAAATTGCTGAACCGTTTGTAAACTATGCACGTGGGGCCTGCTTCAAGCTATAAATAGCTTTGTTAAAGACTGTTTCGTGAAGAAATCCATGCAAAAATGCATTCTTCACATCTAATTGTTGTAAGGACCAGCCAAAGGATACTGCAAGACTGAGTACAGTACGAATAGTTGTAGGCTTCACCATTGGACTAAATATATCATCATAATCAAGGCCTTGCTCTTGGTGAAAGCCTTTAGCCACCAAGCGAGCCTTGTGACGTTCAATAGACCCATCTGCTAATTTCTTCAGCTTGAAAACCCACTTGCAACCAACTACGTTATGATGTTGGGAAGGTGGAACCAATGTCCAAGTTTGGTTCTTAAGTAGTGACTCATCTGTCATAGCAACCCGCCACTCGGGGTAACGAACAACTTGTGAATAACATGTGGGCTCCTCACTGGAAGAATTTTTTAGTTGAGCAGCTAAAGCACTTGGCAAGGGATAACACACTATGCCATCTGTTCGGGTTATTGAGCGTTGAGTCCCATCTGGTGAGCGAGTAATCATCGGATGAGGCTGAGGATGCGGATGAACATCATGTGATGCCTCAGTTGGATCTCTGGATGCATTGGTACCTGTAGAGGGTTTAGAGGTCAGGTCATGCTCACAGACAGGCAATGAGTCAGATATTTGATGAATGGGATCATACTCAAGGCGCAGTGGAGCTGCAGAAATAGGCTGTGGCACTGAATGATGGCGTTGCTCATAGTGTCGAGCAAATAAATGTTCTGGTCTTTGGACAGGTGCATTCAGCTGTGGGGGCTCTGGAGCTACAGAAATAGGCTCTGGTACTGGTGTGATAACAGGTACAAAGGCCATCTCATTAGCTGGTTTAACTGCCATAGAAGATTGACGTTGTGTGTATGGAAAAGATGACTCATCGAAGTGCACATGGAGGGAAATATATACTCTGTTGGTCACCATGTCGAGACCCCTGTATCCTTTATGCTGAGAGATGTAACCTAAGAAAATACATTCAATGGTTCTTGGCAACAGTTTGTTAGTGAAATATGCACCTAAGTGGGGATAACATGCACAACCGAAGGTGCAAAGACTAGTGTAAGATGGGGTGTGACCAAAAAGGCGAGAGAAAGGGGAGGCCCATTCTAAAATGGGAGTTGGGAGGTGATTTATGAGATAAACGGCAGTGGAGACTGCCTCAACCCAAAAAGTGGGTGGCACATTACTTGTAGCTAAAAGTGTGCGGGCCATTTCAGAGATGGCGATGCTTGCGTTCTGCAAGACCATTCTGTTGTGGAGTGTGTTGACAAGACAGACGATGGTGAATCCCAAGAGAGTTGCATAGTTTAGACATAAGACCATTGACATACTCAGTACCCCCATCACTTTGAAGGTACTTAATAGTGGAGTTGAAGTGGTTCTTCATGAATGCTAAAAAGGTTGTAAAATGCATATAAACTTCTGATTTTCGTCGCATGGGATATATCCAAGTATAACGACTATAGTCATCAGTAAACAAAAGATAGTATTTAAATCCAGAAACCGAAGTGATGGGAGACATTCAAACATCCGAATGCAACAAGTTAAAAGGAATAGTGGCACTTATTTTATTGCTAGAAAATTGAAGATGTGTGGACTTTCCCAATGCACAACCTTTACAAAATGGCTTAGTAAAAAAAAAATCAGAATCAAGCATTTTATGGACCTAAGAATGACAAAACTCTACTGGACGGATGACCTAAGCGACTGTGTCATAGGGAGGATGACTGAGCAGCTAATGCACGAGGAACTGGGCGAGCTGGAGATAATGTATATATGCCATCCTTACATTGGCCATGAGACAAGGTAACACTAGTGGTCAAGTCAGAGATAGTAAATTTGTCAGGATAAAACGTAAACTTGACATGATTATCTTTAGTGAATTTTGCAACAGAAAGAAGATTTGTACGCATAGCAGGAATGTGATAGACATTACACAACTGGAATGAATTTGGACCAACTGGAAGAGAAATGTTACCAGTGTTTTTGATAGGAAGATGAGAGACATTGTCGAGAAGTACATCATCAGAACCAACATAAGGAGCCATGTGTTGCATATATTGAGAATCACCAGTCATGTGGGTTAGTAACACCTGAATCAGAGTACCAAGTATGAGACACGGCTTGTGACGGCTGATAACCAGGATTGGAAACTTGCATCCCAGCAAATGCAGTCTGCAATTTATTATAAACTTGATAGGAAGGAGGGTTTGTCAACCGTTGTTGCAACTAAGGACAAGTGTGCACAAGATGCCCAATGCCATTGCAATACTGACAAATATGCCCTGGTGGAGGCCCAAAAATACCAGAATCATTTGAGCAAGGACTATAATCATTTGAGGGAGGATTAGACCCGCGGTTGTTGTTGTTTCGATTGTTGCGACCTCGATTATGGTTACCATTATTATCCTTACCAGGACTACACAAGCCATAATTTGACCCAGGATTCCCATGAGGCTGATATGCCAAAAGTGCAGTCTGTGGTGCTAGAGAAGGATTAGGATTTTGAGCCTCGTAGGCTAGGAGGCGAGCTCGGAGAGCTTGGAAACCGGACAAGGTACCAAAGTGCAGAGTGGCTCTCACAATGACATGATAATCTGGTCCTAAACTCCTAATCCACGAAGAACAGATGTCACCAAGTCATTATTTGTCATAGGTTGATTGATGGCAGCTAGGGAGTCAGCCAAGAATTTGGCATCCTGGAGATAGAATGAGAACCCTTTTTGATGTCCATAAGCTGGAAATGAATAAGAGTGACATTAGCAGTAGATAGGTCTGAGAAGTGATCCTGGAGGCACTTCCATGTCTGTTAAGCAGTGTCCATACCAACGACCAAAGAAAGGATCGGTTCAGAAAGAGTGGCGTTAATAATGCTCACTAAGCTTTGATCGGTACGAAACCATGAGATATATTCTGGATTGAGAACGGGAGGCTCAGTACCAATGGCAGGAAGGTATTGATCTGGCGTAGGATAGGATCCATCAATGAAACGCCAAAAGTTTTTTCCAAAAAGAAAAAGGCGAATCTGCTTGCACAAAAGAAGGTAGTTTGAATCAGTTAGTTTCACAGTCACCAAATGAGAGATATTGGGAACTGAGAACTGAGATCCAGAAGAAGCATTACTAGAACCGCTTGAAGAAGACGAACCAGTAGTGGTACTATTAGAGGCTACTTCAGTCGACATAATAACAGAGTATAGCAAGCAATTTAGGCTGGAAGGAAGCAAAAATTGTAGAGAATATCAAGACAGACAGAAATGGCGTAGAAGAGAGCGAAAGGAGGCAGGAGTGGCAGCTAGGCTGTGGTGGCTAGTGGCGGCTGAAGGGAGGATCAAGGTTGTATGACCCTTTGATACCATGAAAGTGTTTGAAGTTCAAGATGAATATATGCTTCTCTTGTTGATGTATTTAAAGATATTACAAGCCAAATAAGTCAATTATACAAATAATATATAGCATATATTTGGCATATATATAGGCCATATCTAATGGATATAGGAAAAATTCACACATATAACATGTGCTAAACATGGGCTAGTCTACAGTAAGGATTAACTTTAACAGTAGGTATGCCCAGTCCATTAGCGTTACCCGAGTCAACACCCACACAACTTGGAGGTTCTGTTGTCGATTCTAGCCATCCTATTGCCTTTTGGTCCTTGCCTCCTTGGATGACGTATTATTGGATTAAGAGTCAACAAGTGTGTGACATACTCAACATTTCAATCCTTGAATGGTTTAAGAGTCATTTCATTAACTAGCTTATTAACACGACGTTTCCTAATTATCACAGTTGGGTTACTTATGAGAAAATTATTGCTTCAAGCATGTCAGTGCTCTCTACCTTGACAACCCTTTTTGAGTTAAAACATCAAAGCACTGCAGCCCGTAAAAATAAGAGAACTGAGCCAATAAACACAAGAGATCAGTAGTCAAGTGGAGAACATGGCTCCATATCTCAATATCTCCAAGCTTTTAGTTTCCATCTCCAAGCTTTTAGTTTCTATGTCCTTGTTTGCATACAAAGCCAAGAATGTCATACCACTTAGTGCAACCTTGTGACGAACAATACCAAGTGAATTCTACAAGTAGTGCAATATGTCGTTGCCAAAAGCCAATGATTCTTTTTGTAGTTTCACCTACAAAAATTCTGAGCAATTGCGTGAATTTATAGCAAATTTGTTAAATCTAATTAACTATCAAAAAGACTGTCCAACAAAAACTATAAATAGAATTTCAGAGAGGGAAAACGACAAAAAAGTAGAAACAGCTGAGTAGGTACCTTTGAAGCAAATCAAAACCCTCTTAGAAATTCCACGCCTCCACGGCCAAACGGATACTTTGTATTGGGTTTTTGCCATTTTACTGTACCAGATATCGGTTATGATTTAGGTGTTAGTTTTTCAAAAGAAAAAAAAAATGTAGAAACTACTTTGTTCGAAGAGAAAAGGAAGAGTTTTGTAAATAACATGCCAATTTGTTCAGTTGTAATTTGGATGTTGTAAAGTGTAAACTAGAGCTTGAGATTTCTCCTTCTCTGAATCGCCAAGCCAAAATAGGACAATCATAAGTTCTCAGTTGTTCAAGCATAAAATATATACTAAATTTCTCCTTCTCAGTTTCCATTATACCTCCATCAACTGAGAGGATGAGGTGCAAGCCTGCAAGGTGACAGGTAGTTGGTATTGTTGTGCGCAGCGGAAACTTATGCACCAATATCCAAGATTGAAATAGTGTATGAATTAAACAAAACAAAATAGAGAAGATGAAACTCCTACTACTATCAAACAAACCCACACAAAACACAAGATTTACGTGGTTCTGCTAATATTGCCTACGTCCACGGATAAACAAATAGAACTTTTACTATTGGAGAAGATAGTACAAAGCTCTCAAACAAATGGAGAAACCCTAGGTTTCCTCCCTTCTCAAATCCTCACCAAATCTCTCAAAGAGACAATCACAAATTGAGGATACAAACTCTCTCACACTTGGATGGAGACGATCTGAAGCCCTCACGAAGAAAACAAAGTGTTCTTCCTCACAAAAGTTCTCTTAAACTCTCTAATGGCTTCTCACAATCTCTCTCACATCCCAGATTAGGTTTTCCAACCTTCTCATTGGCTTTATAACATAGCCTTACAATCAAACACGAAATGGGCTTAAACAGAGCCCATATAGCACAAAAGCAAAGAAGGACGTACGTACGTCGAACAAACGTTCGTACGTCGGACCACGGAGAAGTAGTCTGTGCTACAAGACGTACGTACGCCCTAACTACGTACGTACGTTCCTGAATGACACCACCAACGTTCGTACGTCGAATACACGTTCGTACGTTCAGCAAGAACAAAGTTGTCTGTGATACGGGACGTACGTACGCCCTAACTACGTACGTACGTTCCTAGACAAAAAACTTCCCTCCGTCCTCTTTAACACAAAAAAAACCCAACATGTATAAGCATAAAACATAAAAGTTAAAGTGAGGAAATTCAAAAATGGGTAATCAGCTACCATCCTATCTGATAATCAGATATTCATTTCAAAAACCGGTAATCAGATAATCAGGTAGCTGTTTAATCATATGGCTAATCAGATATACAATTAAATTTTAGTTGGAAGAATAATATGAACCAATATATTAATATGTAATAGAATCACACCTCTTTCTGCTCCAGACGTTTATTCAACTCGTTTAATTCTCTGTCAACTCATCAATTTCCTTGGAACTATCACCTGCTTAATATGCAAGATGTTGCTGTAAGCTGACAGAAGCACTTCCACAGTTTTTAAGCTAAAATTATAAATTGATATTTGTGACTAGTAATTAACTATTATGATTTCGTTCATTGGATAATCGGCGAATCCATCCTCTTCAAGCACCTCTTTAGCCCATCACTTTTCATAAAATAATTTCCATCTTCCTGAGATACAAATTGCAAGAAAATACACATCATATACTCTTTCTTCAACATGAGTAAACCAATCAATCGTTGCAAGAAAATATACATCATATACACATAATTGGAGACGTACTTGATTTGCCAGTTTTAAGAAAACAATAGACTTTGCACATCAATATAATTTTGGAAGCTGCTTCTGAAGTCCAAGAAAATGACTAAGCTTCCTGAGATTTATTAATTCACAACAGTAATTAAGATGCACCTCTTGTTATGATCAACACTAGCTAAGTGTCCATTATGCATGGAGGAGCAGCAGGATTACAGGAGTATATTTACCCCTTCAGCCCACATATATGATCAATAACATTTCCGTAGAAAAAAGTATTCTGTACAAACTTGGCGTTTGACTTCAAGATCAATAAAAAGAAATATTCATTCTTGTGTTCTCACTTCACCAACTTATTTATTAATTCTAAGTAGAATGTGATTACAGTACTTGATAGTTAGGTGTGAGTGAAAGGATTTTTTCATTGTTGTATTCTACCTGTCTTGTAAATGAAACAAACTGATTGGTGATGATATTTTTCCTCGCGACCTTTCAAAACATTAGGTGGCCGCCCTCATGACGTACTATTTCTACAAATCATATTTATAATTCATGAACCTAATCAGTCCGCAACTACCATTGAATGACCCATGATTCGTGATTATTAATGCTATACACACACAAAAAAAAAAAAATAAAAAAAATTATGAACCAATCTTGAGTCTCTGAAAAAAAATACCTTGTCATAACTTAGGCACTGGTGGTGGTCCTGGATGCCTAGTTAGTTGAATCCACAGTTTGAATGTAACAAGAACTCGAGACCTTGAAAACCCTGAATCATTGTTTATTATTTTATTTTTCTAATACTTTGAAGCATTTCATCAAACAACTAGTCTGTGTCCTTTTTCGACAAAAACTGAAAACTCTTCAATTTTACCAAATTGCGGTTCTCTGGGTGGTGTGGTGCAACTGGAGATGAGAATATAGTTAAACAGCTTCAGTCCTGGCTCAATTTATCCACTATTCTGAGCCTACTGTTGGTGTTGAGTCTATGTAAGTTGGCTCCTATCCCAAATAGGTCCACTGGTCCAGAGGCAAGTGTGGCTATGCATGTCAGGATATGGTAGTTAGAGTGAATATCAGTAGGAAATAATAGAAGGGCAAAAAAGTAAATATCGTACGGGACATGTGTTGGATAAAGACATGAGAGTTGTATTAGTGTGATTATGAATGAAATGAATTAGTTTTTTTTGTATCTCATGTTCTTCTCCTTTCTCTTTAATTCTTCTTAATTTTTTCTTAATTTCTATCAATCAAGTAAATCAGGATCCAAAATCCTGACAATTAGTATCAAGTAAATCAGGACAATGATTGAGAAATGTTTGTTGTTGTTGTTGTTGTTATTAGGGGTTTTTAGCTTTCAGCACTCGAAAAATGGCCTAATTAGACTTTGGTCCAACTTAATCCAATAATTTGATCTTAGTGCATCTTCTGTTTGTTGATCGTGTGGACCGTTAGTTGACTTGAGACAAAACTAACAATGTTCTGCACCTGACATTTTTAGAAAAATTTAAACTGATGTGGACTAATCTCCTCTATCGATTTAATCAACGGTGAATATCAAGTTAGATCACGTGGGAACATTCCGCCAATTATTGCCACATGGACTAATCTGCTCCATAATCAACAGTTATGCTTACTTCAGTTTTAGAGGGAAATTTCCCACCAAATCCACGTGTCAGGTTATGAACATTTGTCAAAATCAACGATTATCGTACGTCCACGTGTTTGCAAAGATTAAAACTAAATCTTTTTTCGCTTGGTACGTGAAGGACATAACTGTTATTCTTTGAAAAATAAACACCCAACTTAAAGTCTTTTTTTTTTTTGGTTGGCAAGCGAGGTTGAGGGGACCCCTACCCCTTTTAAATTACGTGTAGAAACTTATATCAACAATCCGCTGTTGACGTGTTTCGAACCCACGACCTCTCCACTTTGTGAGAGGGGGTGCTACCACTGAGCCACAGGCTCATTCGCAAAATGTCCTAAAAAATCAACACCCAACTTAAAGTCAACTTAAAAAATAAACACCCAACTTAAAATCAACACGGTCAACTAACAAAAAATGCCCTAAAGTCAAATTATTGGATTAAGTTGGACCAAGGTCTAATCAGGCCATTATTGGGTGCCCTAAAACCTAAAAACCCCTTGTTGTTATTGTTATTTGTCACCTTAAGTATTGATTAATAGTAATGAAATACTACAAGCCACATACAAAGATAGAGCTGTGGGGCGGTGAAGACCAACTTTATTAGAGTGGGAGGTTGGTCATTGGGGTTGAAGGAGGAGGAAAAATATTTAAGTGTTGGGGATGGTCAAATAAAAAAAAGTCATCTCCCAGATGAATACCACCACCATGGCACCATGTGTCATCTCCTTCTGACCATATAATATCAGTTTTCTCTCCCTTCATCTCCACCACCAACAACATTTATCTTCCCCTCCCGCACTACCACCACCACCAACCTTCTTTTTTGCCCTCCTCCACCATAACTGATCAACCCACCATTCCAGATCGAAATCGAGCCGGTTCAAGCCGTCTAAACCAAGACCAGCAGCCAGTGAACTAGACATGAGCCATCTTAAGCCGTGCCCATGGCCAAATCGTCTAGCATTCTCATGTGCACTGAAAGGGGTATTGTATGGAATCACAACAATGGTTTCGACTGATGGCGTAACCAGGATTTTTTGTGAGGGGAGCAATGGAGCACCACAAATCAATATTATGAAATTTTGCGGTATACAAAATAACCAAAAAAACACATTTATAAAACTATTAATTTAAATTAAAAAAATTAGATTTAAATTTTCTAAAACAAAATTTAAAATTGTATAACACAATTTTTTATTTTTTTCAAAAGAAATATTAGTAATATAAAAAATGAAAAATTAAAACCAATTACATTGCACAAAAAACTGTTGGGAACTTAGGTATATATTGGACATCAAATTGATTTTTTTTATTTTTCTTTAAATTTATATATTAAACAGGGCCCAAAAGGTTTTTAAGGACACGGCTAAAAAGGCTTAAAAACAAGGCCCGAAGGCTACTGATGCTACCACCTTAGTGTCCACACCGCCACCTTGCAACTCGAGCAATTCTGCTACTCAGGGTGTCCCTTGTTGAGCCACCTAAGAATTACATGAGAAATTCCCCCAAACACTTTGATGGGAATTGAACTCACAATGTCTCACTCGTGGGAGTGTTTGAGATGGATAATAAACCAACTGAACTAGTAGTTGTTTTTTATTGGACATCAAATTAATGATGGTATAATATAACATATTAAAATTAAAATGGGTCCCATTGGACATCAAATTGATGATTGATATTTGACATCAAATAAGTTTACATAATATCAGCCACTTTTTATGCAGTCAATAAAGCATGGAAATGGTTCTGGGATCTCATTAAAGGGGAGTAAAACACAATTATAAAACGAGCCCTTATTAAGCATCGGTAGGGATAAGAAAGTACCCATTTAACATAAAAAAAAATGTAAAAAGGCCCCGACAAGATTTTAAGTTTAATTTTAAATTTACCCTCTTTTTCTTCATTTCCAGAGATTTTCTTCACTTACCTTTCCGTCCTCACCCCTTCTTCTTCTCCAAGCAAACAATGTCTTTCAAGCAAATTTACACTATTAGAAAGATTATTCAAGCTTGTGTGTTCGTCTAGTTTCGTTTATAGTTAATGAATTTCGTGTTAAATCATTTAAAGTCGTGTTCAAATATTTTTCTTAAAACATTTGGTAAGTATTTTTACTCAAATTTATGAAGGAACTTTATGCATCTAATGAGTGGAGCTCAGTGTTGAGCATCTAACACAACATATAATAACATGTTAAGAAAAGCAAAGAGAACTACATCCATTCAATGCACAGTTGTGTTGGCTAGATACGCAATGAGGTTTTTGCATTAGCGATGGTATGCAAGGATGTGGTCGGCAAGGTATGCAAAGAACTCATTGCATATGTTATTCATTGAAACAATGCCAAGACGTGACAATAAAGTATGCAATGAGCTCTTTGCACGTTATGTAATGAACTCTTGGCATGATCAACATAAATTTTGAGCTTTTTGTGCCATATTTTGTTTATATGCTAGTTAGTTAAAATTTTAAATTTCTAACTACCATTTCATGTTCTTCTCTATAGGGGTGCTATTCGAGCCGCTCGAGCCGAGCTAAGGTATGCTCGAACTCGGCTCGTTACTAACCGAGCCGAGCTCGAGCCGAGCTCAAAATTAAGATCGAGCTGAACTATGAGCTCGAGCTCGGCTCGTTTCGGCTCGCTGGCTCGTTTGGCTCGTTCGACTCGTTATAAAGGAAGATTGCAAAGCAAATGACTTCCGATGACTTCCGATGGACACTCCGGTTGTACCACTGGGACAACCAAATTAAAATTCGAATCAATGGACACTAGGTTCCCCTTCGCGGCAGTGAGCAATTCTTTACTAGAAATATTGTAAAGATGTAAGATCCAAAGAAGAGAATATTGTATCTCATAACATTATAGTTGTATTTCCATTATAGCATTCTCACATCACATAGATCAAACAGAAGCAATTCTATCCATTTGATCATCTTAACACATCAACAAATAGGAGAAAATCTAATGGTCACGATATGTTGGAATGTTACAAGAAAACACAAGGGTAATTCATGTAAATTTCTAATTCCTCTATTCTTCCTTCTCTCTCATGGATAAACCTAACACCACCATTACTAATATCAAAGCTAAGATCTCTTTCTGAATTGTAGAATATATACTCATAAAGTTTTAATTAGATCCCAATTCTATTCCACTATCTTTTGTTAATTAGTGTAGATGGGCATAAGAGATACAGTAGTTAATAAATACTTTGAACAAATTGGTATTGAAAACCAATGGGTCGTTAGCTATGATGTTCAAGCTTTTGGCAAAATTTTGATTCAACTAATGCAACATTCAGATTTCAGATGAACTTCTAATCTCTATGACTCTTAAGTTTTTTTTTTTTTTTGCTTCAACTCATTCAAAATTAATTAATTGAACATTCCCAACTATTAGATGCTAAGTTTCTTGCCTTAAAAGTAACATCTTCAGAAATTGGATATTAATTATAAGATATTAGATCTGAACTTTTGATAGCAAAGGACATTAATTATAAGAGAAACAGATCTGAGAAACGATTATGAATAATCTTGCACTCGATCTTAACTCGTTAGAGAGAAAAAGGAAGAAAGAGAGGTGAATGACATAGTTGCCCTTAACCATTTTTCTTATAACATGAAACATATCCGGACCATTAGATTTTTCCGAATGGATGGGATAGGTTGTCAAAATGGATGTCATCCTAAGGGACGGCAGCCTAGACATCCCGATATTTATATAACAAATCGTAGTTTTCTCTAACACAAGGACCGTCCGATTTAAGTTTAAGACAACCGAGTCCGTAGATTTATCTTAAGACAACCAAATCCCTTTGATCAACCTCTCTCTAGATATAGTATTTTCATTTATTTCACATAATAACCAATAAAAAGAATTATGACTACATTAACAAATATAAATAAAATTTCAGTTACAATATCTAAAACACATATTTAGGCCCTAGATTTTCTAAAGACAATTAAGATTGCATAACAAAAATAAATGAGATTTCAGTTACCATACATTAGATATATTAAAACAAATAATCAATTTTGTAACTCACTCCATAATTTATTTATTTTTTACATTTTGAATTAACCCATGTTTTTATATTACTCATTTGGAAAATGAATATAACCATAATCTTGATCGGACAATAAATTATCTAACTCACCTTATTATTGATTGTATTAATATACACACCTTATTTGCTCATAACCATTATAGCCCTTTTTATCAATAATAGTGAAACTGTAACTCACAAGCCTATAAATTTCACCATAAGCTCATTCTACTTTCTAAACGGGTAGGCTAAATTTTCTGCCAATATCTTCCATTAGACTAACTATCACTCTTCTCTCATCTCATGTTTGAGGTTAATTTGTATATTTGAGTTTGTTTTTTTTTTTTTTACAATTGATTCGATTTGTTTTCTTTTAATTTTATTTTTTATTTTTGTTTTGATTCGAAATTGTTCAACTAGAATTTTGTTTTTAAGGTTTGCATTCTGGGTTGTGAATTCTTGAATGCTATACACCAGGTAGTAGTTCTTTTTACCCTGATATACTCTATTTTCAGAGATTTATAAAAATTCTTTCATATTAGGATTTCTATATGCAAAGAAATTAAATGAAAATCTGTTATTATTGTACTTCCTAAGTAAGGTGGTTATGTTGTTATATTCAAACATATGGAACATTTTTTCTAATGGGAGGGGTTCCAGGGACTCGGAAAATGGTTGACTCAATTTTGACTCAATCATATTTAGGGTACTTGTACATGTTCCATTGACATGATTTTTTGTAGAATGTATTTCTCATTATGTACGACATCTTTACCAAAATTTATTATAATCTGAATTTTCTAACCCTAGAAAAATCATATTACAAGTTAATGTAATGTGGAACGTTCATTTTTACCGTTGAATTTAATATTACATTTGATGGGTCTAAATATATTCAAATGAGCTGATGTTTTATGTAGTAGATCTTTATAGTAAGGATATCATATCTACCAAAAATCATGTCAATCCAATATGTAAAAGTACCCTAAATAGGATTGAGTCAAAATTGAGTCAAACATTTCCTGAGCCCCTAGAACCCCTCCCTTTTCCAATTTGTCTTGAATGGTTTTAAACTTTCAGACGTGGATGCAAAGGCAAACATTTACTCACACGAGGTTAGCCGAAAGCAAAGGAAAGACATGCTTTACACCGGGTGGATTTCAATTCTATAGTTTCGAATTGTAATTAAATTTCACTAAAGTGGGTTAAGATTCAATTTTTTGTTGTATATTTCATTCCTTCATTTTTATAGTTATCAATGTTGATGACCACGATAATAAGATTCAATGTAGGTTATGTTTTAGATATTCATATTTTGTGGATGATTGTTTTTTCAATAATTATGCCTATGTTGGCTTCCATTAGGTTGAATGTGTTCATAAAATGGTGGGGATTGCTTTCAAATGCACTCATTTTAATTATTAATTTCATAAAGGGGTGAGGATTTTTTCATTACAGCCTTGCTAGGAAAACCCAGTGGGAAAAAAACCATAGCAAAGGAAAAAAGAGTACAATGGTTGATATCTTGACTGGTGTTGGACGTGCTATGTACTGCCTCGTTAAAACCTTGTTAGGAAAACTCAGTGGGAAAAACCGTAGCTAAGGAAAAAGAGTACAGTGCGCCTAATATCTAGATGACTCCCCCAGAAGACAATTCCCCTTGGTGAATATAAGTCTAAGTTTGACTTTCGACACACCTCGATACCATATGCCAGTTTCTTAAAAGTTGGTGGAGCTAGTGAGTTAGTAAACAAATCAACGAGATTCTCATCAAACCATATCTTCTCGACATTGATCTTGTTACTCTGCTGGAGTTCGTGAGAGAAGAAGAATTTTGGAGAAATATGTTTTGTTCTATCACTTCTGATGTAGCTTTCCCTGATTTGATCAATACATACAACATTGTCTACATAAATCACTGTGTCTCTGTAACTGAGGGAAACCCGTATGTTGTTTGGATATGATGTATCATCAACCTCAACCATACACACTCATGAGTTGCTTCATGGAGTTTAAGTATCTCCGAGTGGTTGGAAGATGTAGCAACCAATGTTTGCTTGGAAGACCACTAAGAGATTGTTGTACCACCATAAATAAATACATACCCGGTTTGCGATCTTTCTTTGTGTGGGTCAGATGTATATCCTGCATCTGCATACCCCTTTAGTTGGGAGCCATTTGGTGGTTCTCTAGAAAAATATAAGCCCATATCAGTTGTTCCTCGAAGGTAACACATAATCTCTTTTAAGCCAATCCAATGTCGCCGGGTTGAAGCTGAGCTAAACATGACTAACAAATTCACTGCAAATGAAATGACAGGTCTAGTACATTGGGCTAAATATAAAAGAGCACCCACAACACTTAAGTATGGTACTTCAGGACCAAGTAAAGATCCATTGTCCTTTCTAGGACGAAATAGGTCTAGCACCACATAAAGTGACCTTACGACCATTGGAGTGCGATTTGGGCGACATTTGTCCATGTTAAAACATTTTAAAACTTTTTCAGTTTACATTGACTAATGGACAAATATTCCATGTGTTGTATATTCGATCTGTAGGCTGAGACAATACTTTGTTTCCTGAGATCTTTCATCTCGAACTCATTCTTTAAATAATTTGCAGCTTTGGCAATCTCTTCAGGAGTTCCAATTAAATTTATGTCATCGACATAAACCGCAAGGATGACAAATCCAGAATTTGCTTTCTTAATGGATATACATGGGCAAACATGATCGTTCTTGTATCATTCTTTCAATAGCTACAGGTCGCCCACGCTTCTGGCGTACCTTAGACGATTCATTTGCTGCCACATTCACGGTGGTCGTTCAGGGACCTCAATTCGCGCAGGCGTATTGGCAGCTGGTACATGTGACCTTGTCACTTTTGCTGCATTTGTAAAACCATCAGACAATTGACTAGCAATTTTCTGAAGGTAAATGATCCTTTGAACTTTAGTTTCACACAAAAAAAGGATCTAGATGAGACAGAGTTGGTGTATACCAAGTTAATTTAGGTGCTTCTCCAGGAAGCCACAATTCACGTCGTTTTTCAAGAACAAACCAATTCCCTCCCCCTAACGGCAGGAAGACCGTCTCATCAAAGTGACAATCCGAAAAATCTAACGGTAAACACATCACCTGTCAAAGGTTCAAGATATCTATTATGTCAAAGGCATTCATGTAGGACCATATTCATAGAATGAAATGTAAAGAGTGTTTTATCTGTCATTTCTTCCTCAGTAACAGGATGACCACATAACTTCAGGGTGGACGCGATTTTCAACAACTTCGAGTTGTTATCAGAAACAGTTTTGAAATCTTGAAACCTCAAGTGTTACCACTCATGTCGAGCCCTTAGGAGGGAAATGGTCCTATGGTGGTCATACCTTTCTTTGAAATTCTGCCAAAGAATCTACGGGTCTTTGACAGTGAGGTATTCAGTTTTCAATGATCCTCATGGATATGATGGCGAAAGAAAATTAGTGCTTTAGCACGGTCCTACTGGGACAACTGATTTCCTTCTTTTATAGAGTTTTCCAGACTCATTGAAGCGAGATGTAATTCGATATCAAGCACCCAAGACATATAATTTTCACCAGTAATGTCCAAAGCAGTAAATTCTAACTTGGTAATGTTAGACATGAATATAATTGAAAATCAATAAACTTAGTGTAACACCCCAAAATCCGACGCATATCCCAATAAGACCTGAATCGAATCTCGAGGCATTAACATCAACACCATGGGCAATTCGTCATTTCTACTCTATTAATCATAACAAAAATCCGTGAAAGTCTGGTGTTGAATCCATCATTTGATTAACTAGCAATCATCATAAATCCGCAAAAACACACTTTCATATTTATATATATATATATATAGAAAAACATACTCTATACATCACAAGATTCTGATAATAAATATATAAGACTGTTTTCGAGTGTGATATTTACGTATACACATATAAACAAACCTGTCAAAAAGTTACAACCCTGGACTACACTCGATCTCACATCAGACAAATGTAGTGATCATCTCGGTCATCGTCTTCTGCAACAGCAGGCTCCTCAACAACAGGCTCAACTGAAAAGGGTAATGGTAGGGTGAGCATAATCCACTTGCTCAGTAGAAATCCACATTCCGAATATATGATCCAACCATGACGATAAATCATGCTAACAGTTTAAATATGCAAGTTTAAATAAGAACTGTAAAGATAATAAATATAATGTAAAGTATTTTCTACTATAAGTAATAACTAATATACAAGCAATCATACAATAGGTCAGGTACATGTATCCTATTAGAGTGGTGAGGGTACGACTGGAACTCAGCCCCAGTCCCAGGCAAATTCTTGGTTCAGTACTTACCAGTGTGAACCTGCACCGTTATTCCCGATTCACGGTCGGGTGATTACCATTTTGTGCACCAACCCTCTTTTAGGGCTCAGGTGGGCCCTTTGACCACGACGCTCCAAGGGAGAATCACCTATCACGGTGGTCAACCGTTTGACGACTGCAGACTGCTCAGGATCCTGACACACGTCCAGGATTGGACTACCTCTCACTCCCAACGTCTAACCTCCTCGAGGTAACATGTATCCCCACAACACACTAACCATCCACAGACAAATACCACTAAAAGCATGGTAATCCAGGAAGGTAGAAGAGAAAATCCCAGAAACATCCTACAATGTTCGCCTCTAGAAAGTGCCCATTCACCGTCTAAAGGTGAACACTGCATATGTAATCCTAGAAAGAACTGTCATCTCTAGAATATGACAACAATTCCTTCTTTGTAGGAATTCACGGATCTCTTGCCAGACCGCCTCGTGATACAATATATATATAATATATAGGGTGTTTTTTTATAATAATAATTAATTTAATCTGGAATGTGTAACGAGTCCCTGAATTTATCAACCATCAAACTAGTCCCCTATTCACGGCTACCCTAACCGGGCCAAAGCCGAAGAGACTATCCCCTATTCCATGGCTACCCTAATCGGGTCAAAGCCAAAGGGATTATAATCTGATCTGTAATAATATGTTCGTGTAAGCACCTAGATCATATTTTTTCCCAATCCAAGGACCTCACACCATACCAACATACAACTGGGACCCCACATCCCACATACAAAATCCATCTCCCTTTTCCCATCCTGGAAAAGAGATGCCATAAAAACTTCAATAGCTTTTCCATTTATAAAACAATATCTTGTACTACTTTAACAACTCCAGTTTAAAACATGATATCTTTAACTAATCATTTTCATACATTTTACAATCGTAAAACCGCAAGTACTATATATATTCCAACCAAAATCATGCATGCATTTTCTTTTCATCACTATATTGATAATATTGTAACATTTGAAACATGAACCATGAGAAGATAATATAGAGGAAATGTAAGTCCCTACCTCGGCTCGCTCCCGCTTCACCTCAAATCTCAAGCTTACTACAAAAACCTATAAACGGAAAGATAAACACAATTATAATCTAAATAATGTCCATTGCAATTATGGATTTTTAAATTGATCAATGCTTTAAGTTTGTATTCAATTCTTTAATCTCTATATGAATTCTTCATATGAATTCTTCGATTCTTTAATCTTTATATATGAATTCTTTGATTCTTCAACCTCTATGAAGTCTTTTTTTTTTTGATTCTTCGATCTCTTTCTCTAGTTTTATTCAAGTGCTTTTTTTCTTCATGATTCTCTCCCCTAATTTTTTTTTTCTTTTCCTAACGCTCAATTTTTTACAATTTGGTACTCTTTGTTTATAATCAGCAACAATTGTAAACTCTAGCGGACTGGGGTTAATATGCATCGTAATACAAATTATATTTTCGTGGTCTGATCGATTAAATTATTGATAGAAAAGTTATTAAAATGTTAAATTCTTTATTAATTTTTTTTTATTTCTTATTAACAAGCGGGGTTGAGAGGGCCCCTACCCCTTTAAATTACATATGGAAAGTTATATCCACGATCAGTTGTTGACATGTTTTGAACCCACAACTTTCATCAATTTTTAAATTGGCCGAACTTGTTTTTTGTTTTCAAGATGCATTTTGGATCTGCAAAAGAAATCAAGAATAATGTGAGACATGCATTTATTCCTTAGCGACTACCATGAAAAGAATTCAATTCCCAAGCATGGTAAGATTGGATACAAACAACTTGTATGCTTCTGTACCATATCCCCAATTATATATAAACTTGCTACCATACCGCCACTGGTTCAACGGAGGGCTATGGTATATGCCATCTTGTCGAGCAACCCAAGCACATCTGTTACAGTTGTTTACGAACTCTGACTCTTTACGTGCATTATAAGCATCAAAACTTGCACGTAATACACTCTTTGTCACAGGGTCCTGCCACTCCATATTGCACCAGAAGAGCGTTGAATGCAATATAAAATTAACTTGGAACTTCCACTCCCAACTTTTATCTAAAGGAATAAAGTGCTCACCAAGATCGTCGTCCCTTGATTTGCAGTGGAGCTTCAATATTGAATTCGGTACAATTCTGTTCCATACCTCTACATGCTTAATCCGAAAAAGTTGTAGACTGAAGACAAGTGAACAATGGTGAAATAACATGCACCTCATAGTTAAATTTACTAGAGAGATTTATTAGATTCACAACATTAATTAACATGCACCTCGATAAACAAGAAATATCTACCCTTTCAGCCCACATATATTATCAATTACTTTTCCAGAAAAAAAGTTATTGCTGTTTATTGATAATCCAACAAGTATCCAACAAATGTGTGACATACTCAACATTTCAATCCTTGAGTTGTTTAAGAGTCATTTCATTAACTAGCTTATCAACACAAGGATTGGTTTAAGAGTCATTTCATTAACTAGCTTATCAACACGATGTTTCATAATTATCACAGTTGGGTTACTTATGAGAAAATTGTTGCTTCAAGCATGTCAGTGCTCTACCTCGACAACCCTTTTTGAGTTAAAGTATCAAAGCACTGCAGCCTGTAAACAAATCATCCCACAAATCAAAGCCTCCCCCAGTGCCAGCAACAGGTTGGTCCCAACAGTCTTTGCATCTGTATCGCTTCCCAACAATTGGATTCATCTGCATAGATTCATTTTGGTGGTAAGAGCATTACTAAAGAATAAAGGTACAAAGAAGATATTAAATCATCATGGCTAAACAAAATCATATATTTCAAAATTTTGGAAATTTCACAGAAGAGTACATAATCCATGTTTAGCAACAAAAACAAAATTATCAATAGGAAAGGATCACTGTCAGCTTCAACTTGTAACATACTTCAACAAAAGAAAGAAATATCCTAGAATTTTATTCATCTGTAGAGATCCATTTAGGGTGTATTAAACAATAAGGTACTAAGAGGAAAGTACTGCATGTCCTAGAGTTTTAGATGTTACATCATTATCGCTATATACTTCATATTTCCTTACGTTTAAAAATATGGCAGACTTTTATCATCTTATCATCATTGAATAGCTGCCCAAAAAAATTTCATCGAATCGAAGAGTATATAATCCTTGAATAGCTACCCAAAAAAATATAAACCAGCCAAACAAGAACACAAGATCCATTGGCAGAATGAAATTATCAATTAGAAAGGACCATTGTCAGCTTCAACTTGTAGAGATTGAATTCTTGGATTTACTTATATTGAAATAACATTTAAAAAAAAAAAAAAAAATCATCCCAAATCAATATTAAAAAAAGGATGTTACCTCGCAATTATCACAAGAAATTCCAATATGCACATTAACGTCTAGCTGGGAACTCTCCTCCGAATCTGAGTGAGAACTCTCCTCTGCAAACGGGGATCATTTGCAGTGGTGAAAACAAGCAATGTTTACAAGGGGAATTTGGTGATGGTGTCATGTTTAAAAAATCTACCTATACCTGTGCCTGAGCAAGGACTTACACAAACATATATGGGACCTGTATTGGGGCTTGTACAAGTCAATAGCTAAACCAAAACTATCTGGTCTACAATTGTACTGAGCGATGTGGTGTTGACAGGCAAGTCTTTAAGTCTCATAGAGAGTGTATTTACGCAAAAATCAATGAAGGGGGGAAAAACACTCAAGAGGCTGGGATACACTTAAGCAGAACAACACAAGGTTCTAACGAGAGCTAACTTTAATCGAAGGTCAGTTTCCGATGAATAATTAATTTGTCAGACAATGAATGGTGTAATGTTAACTTGCAAGTCGTTTAATGTCTGAACATTAGCTAAAAGCAAATTGAAACCGTGTCCCATCTTTGGTAATGCGTTCATCAATGTAATTATTTTGGCTAAATATTTGCTTTTTAATAAACTCAGCAGTTTCTGTCGATCAAATTGTTGAAGAAAAGGATATTTTAGTTCCCTAAAGAACAGGGGTAGTTGAATGAAGAGCATTGCCTTACTTCTAGCCACAACAACGGTTATATATATGAGCTAGAAATGTTACAAAATAGAAAAACATATCTGTTTAGCGGTAACCTTGATTTTCAATCCTACTGTTCATAAGGACAATGCCTCAAGGCTGACACAGGTCAATTGTTCATTCCGAGCAAACACAAATTATTACTAACAGATTGGTGCCTCAAACAAGTTGCGGAAGCCTGAAGATATGTGTTCATTAACCTAGTCAGCTAAATGATAGTTAGGTGTTAAAGAATCCCTACCCTGAACAAAATTTGCTGTAGATATGTATTCTACCTGTCTTGTAAATGAAGCAAACTGATTATTGATGATATTTTTCTGAGACCTTTGAAGCATAGGGTGGCCACCCTCATGACATACTTTTTCTACAAGTTGCTGAAGCCTGATTCCTGAAGATATGTGTTCACTGACCTAGTCAGCTAATTGATAGTTAGGTCTTTTAAATGAAGCAAACTGATTGTTAGTGATATTTTTCTTCGACCTTTCAAAACATTGGGTGGCCGCCCTCGTGACGTATTATTTCTACCAATCATATTTATAATTCATGAACCTAATCAGTCTGCAACTAGTTGGCCATTGTATAGTTTACAAGACAGCTTGGCCATTGACTCCACGATAATCATGGTGTAAATACATGTGACATATACACTAAAAAAAAAAAAAAGATTAGGAACCAGTCTGGAGTCTTTAAAAAAAAATACCTTGTCATACCTTACGCAGTGGTGGTGGTGGTCCTAGATGCCTAGCTAGTTGAATGCACACAGTTTGAAGGTAACAACAACTGAGGAACAAAGGCATTGAAAACCCTGAATAATTGTTTATTATTTTATTTTTTTAATACTTTGAAGCATTTCATCAAACAACTAGTCTGTGTCCTTTTCAGAAAAAATAGAAAACATCTTGAATTTTTTAAACTTATACAAGCAATTGCTGTTCTCTGGGTGGTGTGGTGCGGAACATAAAGGAATGAGATTATTGAAAGAAGAATGAGAGTGTTGAACAAGAAGAAGGAAGAAAAATATTTTGGAGTGTTGGAGAGGGAGAGGTGTTGACAACAAAAAAAAAAAAAAAAAAAAAGGAAAAATAAAAAGTGGACCTCCAAGAATTAGTCATTAAATATTGGGTGAGTAAGGGAGTTGTGTTGTCTCTGGATGGGTAAATTTCTGCCCATTTTTCAATTTTTCCTAATTTAGAATGGATTATTGTAGTTCCGATTTTTGATTTTTTCGAAAAAAGATGGAGTAGCATTGGAACTACTTTTGTGAATCCGATTCGATCCGATTTTCTTGATTGTTAATCTGATTTGATTTTCCGATAAATATTTTGAAATTTCCAATAATTTAAGAGAATTAACTATTCTCATTTTTAAAAATATAAGTACATATAGGCATAAAAATAATATACCAAGTTTAAAATCACATGAGGACTAATAACAAATTATAATTAGTCTCAAATCTTAATGTTATTAAATGTCAATATATGGTTCAACAAAATAAATAATGTAATAGTAAATTATTGGCTAGTTTATTCCGATTGATCGTCCATGCTTATTAGTTAGATCAATTATTTTTGTGTTCAACTTCATACAATTATATTATTATATAAATTTTGCAGTATAATTGTGTTTTATAAGGTGCTATACTCAAGAACTTTGATCCATCGTATTGGGGTGGTGTGTTACTATGTTAGATAAAAACACCCCAATAAGCAAATCAACTCAGTAGAAAGAGTGGATTTTCAAGTTTCCAAAAAACGAATCACGTCCACCATTTTTGATTTGGAGTTCCAATCAATTCCAATATATTTTCAAGTTAGAATTCTGATTTTTTTGTGTTGGAATTCCGATTGATCAGAATTTATTTTTTTCCGATTTTTTCCGATATTCCGAAATTGAAATAAATTTTGTTCTTCCGAAAAAACATGGAATGGAATTGAAAGAAATTTTTTGATTCCTATTTATTTTTTCCGAACATGCCATTTCCGATCTGTTCCGTCCGATTTCCACCCCTAGTTGTCCCCAAGGGTACAATTCCTGTTTGGTTGGGCTAATAGAATGCCGGTAGTTTTGCATCAGTTTGCAGGAAACATTCTTTCCGCTAAATCGAGTCCTTGGCGGTGGTTTCCAAAGCTAGTGGGGAATGCAGCAAGGGGAAAACGGCTTGTCAGAAAAAATCTGTCCGATCAAAAATTCGATTTTTCTGCTTGTTTTGAGCTAGGATCACGCTCTCCTCCACTCGGCTAAGGATGCCCCCTTGCCCAAAGCCCGCTAAATCGAGTCCTTGGTCTCGATTGGTCAAGGCTAGTGGGCGATGGTAGCGAAGGGACGACGAGTGCGAGGGAGTGCAGCGCTTGACGCCGGCTTTGTTAGACTATATGATATATAAGGGTATAGTTGTAATAGTTTTAGGTTGTGTAATGTATATAAAGAAATGTGTCTTAGGTGTTTAGGTTAAGCAATTCAATGGAAGAACATCATTTCTCTGCCTCTCTTTCTACTTTGTGTGTATCAACATTACAGTAGTTATCGGGCTTAACAAGAAAAGTTGCCCGACCGGATGGGAACCGCCTAGTGCCATCTTCCACGCCCCCAGTCGCAACCAGTCTCCTACATGCCTGAAAGTGGAAAAAGGGGATGGCGGGGGGTCAATATGGCTTCCCCACCCTTCTACAATGAGTCTGTCTATTGCCCGTTGAAACGAACACCCGCTTGCGGTTGTTCAAGTCAACTTGCAAAGGCCAGACTGATTTCTAGAGGTGGAGATGTCCCCAACAAGCGGCCTGCGACCTTGAAGCCTGATGACCGCCTCTAGTCAAGGCTAGTGCACTTGAGGGCAACAAGGGGGATCGCTGGGGGCATTATTGAAATGGTCGCCCCCACATCCCGCCCTCGAATCCCCTCTGAAAAGTCGTCTGCCGAAACAAAAATAAATTTTGGGTGAGTTGTATTTTTTTTTTTTTTAACAAAAATAACACCCAACTTGTCGCATTGTTCTTTGAAAATCAAAACAAACATGAAAATGATCTTTACGGAAATTTTGGCAAATGAATGAATAATAGAAATGAAAGTTATTTGTCTAAACCTTGAGTTGAACAAAACTGGACATGAACGTTTGAGATGACTAATAACCGGAAACAAATTATAATAACTGTTCATATCCAACAAATAATAAATTTTATCTGTGTTTCGTTTTGTATGTGGGTTGTGTGGTCCCAATCACATCATGCCACGTGTTAACAAAAATATAACCTATGTATGGGTGTAGTTAACCTAGGGTTTGAATTAGTTACTCAACTAATTTATAGACACGTGACATGTTGTGATTTGGACCACACGTCCACACCAACCACATACTAGAGGAAACACAGATAAATTTTTTTGGTCCAACAAACATTTTTTTTCCCCTGAAAGGATGGTGGGCTGGTGGCCACATTGGAACAAGACTGGACATGAACGTTTAAGATGACTAATAACCCTTGAAATGAACAGGATTTTGACTTTGGACATCCATAACAGACCACTGGACTCATTGTTTGTCACATTGGAACATACCACTGAGGTTCCAATATTATTTTCCCGGCCAGGCTGATGGCCATCACACTCACTCTAGCTACCAACTCCAGGGTGTGCCTAGATTCCCTAGAAGATTCAGCCTCGAGTTTACAGAACGAGTGCAACAATAAATCATTTTCTCCACTCTACCCCTGTCCCCAAGCTATGAATACCATAGTGATATAATTCCAAATTATATGGTTGTTGAATGGAAGTTTGTAAATCATTGATAAATATAGAAGTAAGAAGACAAATTTAAACTATTAATAAGAACAAATAGTATCACGGGATCGTCTCCTCTTGCAGAAGAGCTTTTCTATGACTCTGCCAGAACCCGATTATTGCCCAACTGGATTAATATATGATCCCTTGCCATTAAGATTGTTTCTTAATATATTATAGATGTTTACAGAACTCCAAAGTTGACATCCACAACAAAATTAAACTTCATACCAAACCATAACCAGATGTACCATTACAATGCACTTATCTGTCCTAAGATACACAAACAGTGCAAGCAACTTTTCTTCAATGGGATGAGCAAAATCGCCAAATTTTATTATTTAGGTTGCCACAAATCCACGATGCATTCGCTGAACTTGTTGTGCACGAAACTTTTAGTTATGCCAATGCTAGCAACAAGCCCTTGTCTTCATGCTTGTCAGGTACTTCTTTCAACCTCCGTAGCACCGTCATTTTTGAATTCATCAATACACATCGTTTTCAATCTGCTGAACGAAATTGACAACCAAATCCTTTTCTGAAATTCCCACTACAGCCATGTAGTACCCATAACAGCACAGATATTAACGTTCTTGGTCGAGTTAGTCATAGCTCCATTATTATAACTAACTGTCTTAAAAAAAAATTAAAATGTTAATATCACATTGTTTGGAGGCCTTGACACCGGTTGTGAACCTATGGCTACAAGGTCGATGCCCACGGGTCTTGGCAGAATTTATAGCTAGTGCGCTTCTCACCCCACTTCTTAAGCCAGGTAACGGCATACGCCCAATAGCTGTGGTGGTTTGGTGTCACCTGGTGTCTAAGATTGCCATGAGAGGAGTTTCTAAGGATATTGTTCCATACCTAGAGGATTTTCAGTTTGGGGTTGGTGTGCCTGATGGAGCAGAGGCAATTTTGCATGCTGTTAATCGGTTAGTTTATGCCAACAAGGATGACACATCGTTTGCTATGCTGCTTGTGGACTTTTAGAATGCCTTCAACCTTGTTGATCGGTCTGCTATGCTACGAGAGGTACGCAGTCATTGTCCATCTATTACTCTATGGGTCGAATACCTCTATTACCAACCTGCTCGATTGTATCTAGAGCCTACTCATATTTGGTCAGCAGCTGGGATACAGCAGGGGGACCCTTTGGGGCCTCTTCTCTTTGCTTTGGTCTTGCATCCATTGATACACCGTATTCAGTCAGAATGCCACTTGGAGTTACAGGCATGGTACTTAGATGATGGTACTCTGATTTGTAGTACAGAACATGTGGCTAGAGCTATTCATATCATTCAGGAAAGAGGACCATCTCTTGGGCTCGTGCTTAATGTGTCTAAGACAGAGTTGTTCTAGCCTTCTGTTGATCCTGACTGCTCTTATCCAGATATCTTTCCGGTTGGTATATCATGCCCTCAGCGAGGGGTTAAGTTGCTTGGAGGGGCTGTAAGTACTGATGCATCATTTATTGTGGGTAATGTTCGTCAACGAGTGGATAAGACACTTCAACTTATGGACTTATTACCACAGCTAAAGGATCCGCAGTGTGAGTTGGCACTTTTACGTTCTTGTATGGGATTATCCAAACTCACCTTTGCTCTCCGTACTTGCCCCCCTGATTATGTTTAGGAAACAGCCGAATGGTTTGACCACAAGCTTCGTGCAGCCTTTCAGAATACTGTGGTTTCCGATGGACCTGGTTTTGGCGATTTACAGTGGCATATAGCAACCCTCCCATTACGTATGGGTGGACTTGGTATCTATTGTGCTACTGATGTTATGAAGTTTGCTTTCGTAGCTTCACGTACGCAAACCAAGGATCTCCAAGACCACATTCTTTGAGGTTGTGAGACTACACCTATGGGTAATGTTTTCGATACTGCCATTGCTAGTTAACATCTTTCTATACCTTATTTTGATCTCAGTAATCTTGCTCCAACTGCTACCGTCCCCTTCAGACCCCAACATGCCTTTGCGGAAGCGTACTACAACAAGATTAGTTCTGGTCTTGAGAGGGAATTTGAGTTGTCAGCTAGACAGAAGGCTGTGATTGGATGTGTGCAGTCAGAACATGCCAAAGATTTCTCCTTGCTATCCCGATGGAAGGGCTTGGACAACGCATGACGCCTGTAGAATATCGTGCCATTTTTCGTTATCGATTGATGATCCCTTTATATTCAGATGGTGAGTTTTGTCCAATGTGCAAGAAGAGCATACTTGATTCTTTCGGGGACCATGCGGCCCATTGTAAGCATTACCCCGGCTTCAAGTACAGGCATGACCACGTTAGAGATATCTTGTGTGATGTGTTCTGGCGGGCTGGACCACAGGCATGACCACGTTAGAGATATCTCCTGTTAACTTTCTTACTGATCCTAAGGAAGGAAGATCGACATTACGTCCTGTTGATATTCTGGTCTACAACTGGTCTGAAGGTAAACATGCGTGTGTTGATGTTACAGGGGCATCTCCGATGGTTGGGCTGGGTACTGGGATTTCTGAGGTGGGGATAGCAGCTAGCAATGTAGCAGGAGCAAAAGTGGAGAAATATGACGGAGCTTGTAGGGCTAACCAACATAGTTTCATCCCCTTTGCATTTGACACATTTGGATTGCTAGGCTTAGAAGCAATTGAGCTCCTCAAGAGAGTGCAGAAGGTAATGGATAGTAACGTGATAACTGCGGGTTCGAACGAATATATATTTAGGAGAATCGGGTTTGCTACCCAGAAAGAACTTGCCGCGCAGTTTGTAGCGCGTTTGTCCTCTACTTTTGTGTAATTCATTGAGCTTATCAATAAAATTTGTTTTAATATCACTACCAATTATTTTTTCATTTTAACCAGTAAAAGTGACGAAATCAATCTACCCCAAAGTATATAGTTCACAGGCACCCAAAAAGACGTAGAATATGACATATTCCGAAAATATTTTTCAATCATATCATGACAAGAAACATCGTCTTTTCCCATCTTTGATTACAATTTGTGAAAAGGGAAACAATATGATATGTACACTACCACTCTACAGTTGCATACCTCTTTACAAAGCGACAAGGCCACATTAAGTCTAGATACACATCAAGAAGTCTGCAAGAAGCGCACAATAATAAAAACACATCAAGAAGTCATGACAGAAGTAGAACCTTGCATCTGCTGCAGCACTGAAAATACACTGAAGCAAGTTCTTTGCATCGACCATGGTTCGCAATTTGTTGCAGCGTCCACGACCAGTAAAGGCTCGCTCCCTTTTTTCAGCCTCTGAAAGTTGTGATGCCATTGCTACTAGTGGATTGGAAGATATGCTCAGCATGTTTTCATGTGATGCAATTCCTGCCATTTTTTGCATTTGGCGAAATGGAGGACGACATTCTGAATGAGTAAAAAAATCAGTTTATGAGTGAATCAATCAATTCCATTAAAAAACTATGTGAACTTTTATTTTGGCAAGTTCTGGAGTACCATCTCCACTAGCATACCTAGAACACGCATTCCTTCCAGCAGTATGCCCCTTTGACACAAATTCATCGACTTGCTTAAGTACGGCCAACTTTTCTTGTTTCTTCTTTAGATCCGAAATCTGAAGATTGGTTGTCATAGATTTTTTAAACATTGAAATAGCCTATGGTAAAAGATAGATATCTCGGAGAAAATCGAAACTCACCTGTGCTTCAGGTGCCTTCAATTTTTGGAAATGAACATCTTGCATTTTTTGAGTATGCCCATCTGAAGTAGCAGCAAGGCTTTCAACCTCGGCCAATAGGCGGTCCCTCTTTTGCTGTAGTTGCATTTAGACAATATACAAGTAGACATAAAATGCTTATTCCCGCCAGAATACTGAATTGTAGTAACTTCCAGATAAAGGATGGCTATATAAACCTTAACCATTCTCTTCTCATCCTCAATAAACTGCGTAAGGCCTTAAAGGCCACAGCGTCAGATCCTCCAAAGGATTTTATCTCTGACTGCACAAATATAGAGCATATCATGAGAAAGAGATTCACAACTAGGGAAAAAAAAAACCGTTAGAGAAGACAAAGATGCTAATATTGCATCTCTACATCTCATCAAGGATAGCAAATAAAACAAAGTTGGAGAAACAACAATCTAATCATCATGATCATAAAACCCCAGTAGATCAATGGAGGATGCTTTTACACAGAAAAAACACATTCATAGCCGAACAGACTAAAAATAATGTACATAATTGGAACAAGAATATACCACATCATATACTCATTCTCTAGCCAGAGCAAGAACCAATCAATTTTTGCAAGAAAATACACGTCATATACACATTATTGGAGACAAAATGAGTAGCTATTGACATACTTAACAATCTATTTCACATTGATCTACTGCAGAACATCATGGCTTGCAGTTGATCTATGCATAGAGTATCAAACTTCTGTGAGTTTTGTTGTACTAAGATTAAAAATTATGAAATGAACTGCACAATGATAGAAAGGCAGGGACGGCATGGTGTCGATTGAAATCAATTACTCTATCAACACATATTAAGTCAATATTATTATTTTAATCAGTGATCTGCCATTTTTAAGAAAACAATCCGAAGAAGCAAGAAAACAGGTGTTAGCGAAATATTAAAATAATGAGAAAATATCTACCCTGAAGCCCACAAATACGATCAATAACATTTCTGGAGAAAATAAATTATGAAAGTTTATTCACAACAGACTTACTTGATTTGCCAGTTTTAAGAAAACAATAGACTTTGCACATCAATATAATTTTGGAAGCTGCTTCTGAAGTCCAAGAAAATGACTAAGCTTCCTGAGATTTATTAATTCACAACAGTAATTAAGATGCACCTCTTGTTATGATCAACACTAGCTAAGTGTCCATTATGCATGGAGGAGCAGCAGGATTACAGGAGTAATATTTACCCCTTCAGCCCACATATATGATCAATAACATTTCCGGAGAAAAAAGTATCCTGTATGTGTGCAACATACTTAACATTCCAATACTTGAGATTTCCACGATATTAGAAGTGCTTCAGTGTAAAGTTTTTACTCACTTATTGAACAAGCTTGACAACAGCGATAGTCACCCCAGATAACCTGAAAATGCACCCTTTCTTGATCAGGGACTGCCAGAATAACATCAACCCCAAACAGTCAGTCAAAGCTCTTGTCTTCCTTATTGGTACCGTTATGATCTCAACAATCCTGTAACAAATGGTGGAATGCCAAAGGGTGAAAATGAAAGAGTAAAAGAGATAATGATAAAGCGACAGAGAACTTATGAGAAAAAAATCCCCTGGATCTCTAGATCCTCTGCAACCTCATAAGAAACAACAAGGAAATAACTTCAATAAGAGTGTGATCACTGATCAGTACCGACCTCAATAAGCTTGACCATTCGCCCGTATGTAGTTATTAACTAGCTAAAACTTATGCTTTGTTATACTCTTCAATTTCAGCCAATTTTGCAACCACAAGACCACCTTCCGCATCCTCAGAAGGATCTTCTGGATGTACAACAACTGGTTGGTCTCCACGGTTTGCAATAAGCTCAAATGTATGGCCTTGTCTTTGATGCTGATTGACAAGATCTGTATACTTGGAGGGAATGTTATAACACTTTTCACACAAATGAAAGCCTATGCTTCCCCCAGTGCCAGCAACACCTTGGTCCCAACAGTCTTTGCATCTGTATCGCTTCCCAACAATTGGATTCATCTGCATAGATTCATTTTGGTGGTACGAGCATTACTAAAGACTAAAGGTACAAAGAAGATATTAAATCATCATGGCTAAACAATCATATATTCTTATTGTCAAAATTTTGGAAATTTCACAGAAGAGTACATAATCCTTGTTTAGCAACAAAAACAAAATTATCAATCGGAAAGGATCACTGTCAGCTTCAACTTCTAACATACTTCAACAAAGAAAAAAATATCCTAGAATTTTATTCCCTAGATTTAAAAATATGGCAAACTTTTATCATCTTATCATCATTAAAGTGCTTTGAGATTAATTTCATCGAATCGAAGAGTATATAATCGTTGAATAGCTACCCAAAAAAATATAAACCAGCCAAACAAGAACACAAGATCCATTGGCAGAATGAAATTATCAATTAGAAAGGACCATTGTCAGCTTCAACTTGTAGAGATTGAATTCCTGGATTTACTTATATTAAAATAACATTTAAAAAAAAAAAAATATCGTCCAAATCAATATTAAAAAGAGGATGTTACCTCGCAATTATCACAATAAAATCCATTATGCACATTATATTCCTCTGCATCATAGAAACAATTGGGGCTAGTTAGCGACGTTGGAGTACACCATAATTTAACAATTAATTAATATCCCTGAAACATCATATCCACTATTGCACAAGTATTTTTCATGTTTGATACATTTTTCTCTGAATGGTGGCCAAAACCACAATTCATATACACAACAAGATATAAACCTGTATTATGAAACTCATGCAACTCCACGAGATAGATTAGAATTAATGGGTGGCCTCCACTGGATTGTTGGACAGTAGAATGAAGTATTGATTTGGAATAGTTTGAAAAAGATATATGCAATGCAATTTATTGAGAGAAAAAAGGGGTTTGTGAATGATGTACCTAAAATGTCGATTTTGTAAGAATCTGAACAAGAGCTTGATATTTCTCCTTCTCTTCTGAAACGTTTAGCCAATATAGGACACCTATTGATATTCAGTTGTTCAAGCATGGTGAGATGTTTCAAATCGTCTGGCCCGAAATCGAGGAAATTGCAATTGGAAAATTTCAGTTTTTGAATTGATGTGAGTAGACTAAAGCCTTGGGGGAGGGACGATTGTGAAGAATAATAAATTCCAAAATAGTTGAGATTTGGGTAGTCATTGTCATTGAGAAAAGGCAACAACGAGCTATTAAGAACACCCACATCCCCATACAACTTAAGACTCTTTAATACTGGGAATAATACGTTTACACTGGGAGTTGTAATTGGTTCCAATTCCCCTCTTTTATCATCACTCATCGTTGAAATCCCCGAAAATGACGAGCGTTTCAAACCTTCTATATTCCATAATTTCATCTTTTCTAAAGACTTGAGGTTTCCGAGAGCCGGTAATACCTGCAATCTCTGCAAGTCTTGGATTGTTAACTTCCGGAGGTTTGGAAGGAAATCTATACAGTTTTGGAATGGCAAATCCCATTCTTCCAAACCTTGCATATTTTCTAACAGCAATTCCTTCAATTTTGGGAAAATCACCACCAATTGTTGTTGTTCTTGATTATGATTACCAAAAGTTTCATCATCAAGCCCATAAAATTCGCATCCAAGTCTTTTCACAGATTTCAGCTCATCTAAATAAAGAAATTCAAGAGACGGTAGCTTCCCCAAAGCAGGCAATTGCAAGCATCCAGGGAGCCTCCACAAACTCAGATAGGTCAAATTGGATAGTGATAAAATCCAATCTGGTAATCTGATTCCTTCATAATCTTTTATTACCAAATTTTCCAAGTTTATATGTGGTTGGAGGCCTTTTAGAATCTCAAAGTCCATTCTCATCTGATTATCATCATCTTCTTTTTCTTCTAACCATTTTAAACTAAAGTCCATCGTCAATGACGGAAGCTTTTCCTTCATCTTTAGCTCAGCTTGTGCAGCCTCATCTACATCTCCAACTTGCCTCAACTCTGTTATTATTAAATATCCCTGGAGATGGTTTAACAATTTTAATTCTCTGATCGTGCATCCTTTTTCTTTGTTCTTCTCTTGAGCATCAAGATTACCAACTATAAATACATCCAACGTACGAAGACAACTCAATCTCCCAATCCCGGAAGGAAAATAACTTAGCTTCCCTGAATTATTGAATTCACATCCATCCAATTCAAGATGTCTTAAGTTAGATAACTTTCCGATACCTTCTGGGAGACTTATAAGACACTTGCACTCCTTCAGAATTAGAGTCTGCAGATTAACCAGATTACAAACACTCTCTGGCAATTCCTTCAAGCTAAAATTACCAGACAAGTCCAAGTATCTTAAAAGCACCAATCGTTCCACCTCACTTGGAAGTTCTTCAAAGTCATAACAACTCAAACTCAAGGCATTTCAATTGATGCAACGATTCAAGAGCCAGTGTATAATTTCGCCAATCTTGGAATTGTCTTAATGTGCGTAGATTTTTTTGTTCATATATAGATGACCAATTCAAATCTCGTGCACATAAATGGCGAACCTTGATGCTAAATTATTAGTAGTTTGGCCGCCCTCGTCTGCAACTAGTTGGCCATTGTATAGTTTACATTTTACAAGACAGCTTGGCCATTGACTCCACGATTATTAAGGGAATAAAAAAAAATGAATAATCATGGTGTAAATACATGTGACATATACACTAAAAAAATACAAGTGGACGATAGTTATTTCTTATTCACATCATATTGTTTATTTTTTTTTTATTTTTTTTTTTAAAAAAAAAAATACCCTGAGAGGGGCGGGGTTTGGCTGGACCCCTACCTGTCCATTAGATAGAAAAAATTATAGCTTTTAAGGGGGACTAGACCTTATTTTAAAGCCTAGTCTAAAAATACATGGGCCTTTAGGCCTTACAAAAAACAGAGATGAGTAAAGAGGCCCTAAAGTCAGCTCCTAGGAAATATAAGCGCCAAAAGCAGCACCAAAGTTCAGACTTATCGAAACCAGTTTCCAATGGTGTCTCCTTCTTCCTCCTCTTCTTCCTCCGGTCAGTCCAGCTCCTCCGATGAGCTTAGCTATATAGCAGCTTTGGTGTTCGATCAGACCTGGGAGGCTGTGGAAACCTCTCTGTGTGAAGTCCACTTTGATGCCTTTGTGGCATTCAAAGCCGGGTTGAGGGGTGTATGCGAGCAGGCGGTGAGATCTAGGAATGCTTCCGGCACCAATAATCCAGTAACTGATGCCCTTCATAACTTCTTTCCCCCCCCTCCTGACAAGGTGACTTCTGGCTGTTGGGCTGGGTTTGAGGGGTGGTTGGGTACAGCAGCAGGGGAGAGGTTCCGTGGACGTTGCCTGCCATGGTGTAGATACGCACTTCACCATCTTGAAAGCTGTATGGAATGTCATCTCGCCTCCGTAACCCTTGGAGAGATGTCTGAAGATGAAGATGTTGCTGAGGATGCAGGTGGGAATATGGCTGATGATGGTAACGCTGTTGCAGGAGATGAGGGAGGAGAAGGAGGCGCTGAAGAGATAGATGATACTGGCCCCCAGGAATCTGACAGCGATGAAGGCAGTGGCAGCATCAGCAAGAAACCCAGGAACTGACCCATCTTCTTTTCGGTAACTTTGGCTTGTTAGGACCCCTATGTTGTTATGGTCCCAACTGAAAAAATTGTAGCTCCACCTTGTCTTGATTTTTCTGATGGATCTTGTACTAATTGACATGTCTGATGAATGGAAAATTTTCTTTATCTCCCGTTATAAAAAACTTGAAATCTGCATCAACATTGCTGTTAACTGCTCCCATGCTCTTAAGTTTTAAACCTTGTTTAGACAGGTAGTCTGCACAGGCATTACCTTGCCTAAAAACATGGGTGGTAATGACCTGCAGAGGGGCTGACAGGTTCCTGTAGTGTGACCACCAAATCCTCAAAGTCCAAGGAATAGGTAGCTCCTCCTTCAACCATTGCAATGCCATCTTAGAGTCTGTTTGTAGGTGAATCTTGGTGTATCCCAGTTGGACACATAAGGCATTGCCATCCAAAATAGCCCTTGACTCTGCCAAATTGTTTGTTCCCTGTCCATAAAACGAAAAGAAATTTGACAGACGGGTACCGTCTTTGGACCTGATGATACCGCCGCCTGCTGCCTCCCCATTCTTTGCTGCTCCATCTGTATTAAGAGCGACATAATCATCTGGAGGTCTCGTCCAATAAACCATGATAGGGGGTTTGAAGGCTGGGTTTTTAGCAGATATCCCTAAGTTGGGTATTATGCTGTTAAAACTAGAGCTTGATCTGCATTTGGGAGTGAAGCAATGAGACAACTTTACAATCCAGTACCTTACTTTCAAAATGATTAAACTGCTTGAGTGAGGTGCCCAGGGGTAGGTGTCATCAAACCTTCTTGCGCACCTTTCTTTCCAAATTTCCCATAGAATGAGGAGGGGTGTAATGGTATAGCAAAGACCTTCCATGGAGCCAGACTTTCCAACCTTAAACCAATCTGACAAGATTAAGTTGAAACTAAGGAACCGAGGATGTTGCATGTGATAAACCGCATTGAAATGAGTCCATACTGGCTTAGCTAGTTCACTTTGAAGAAATAAGTGAAGGAGGGATTCTTCCTTTGAGGCCTGGCAACAGGAACATTTAGAGGCTAGAAAAATGTGGCATTTGATGATAGTCAGGTCCACAGGGACTGCGCTATGGAGAAGTTTCCAGATGAACAGAGAAATCCTGGAAGGTATGAAATGCTGCCATATTTTCCTAAAAACCAAGAGGCCTCTTGGATTGCCACTCGAAGTGGAAATGTAGGACTTGATAGTGAACCTCCCATCACTAGTGTGCGGCCAGATTCTCATGTCTTCAGTCACCTCCCTTTTATGTAAGTGGAATTCCTCAAAAAGTTGTCTTTGAGATGCAAGGGGGAAGATCGGAAAATTGAAATGGTTTGCCGCTGCTGCCTGCAGGGTTAAATCTTGAAAATCTGCTGCTCCCTCTAGATAATTGAGGCTACCAGTCCCCCTCCAATTCTCATTTATCACACTGAAATTGCCTGGACCATATTCCCAAGTAGACAAATCCACTAGTTCTTGGAAACACCCCCAAATATCCTTCCAAGTCTTAGATGCATAGGCTAGTAGAGTGATGGCTCTGACAGATTTACCTTTGATATATTTTGCTTGCATGAAGGAGGCCCATAAAGTATTTGCAGTGAGCAAATTCCACGCAGCCTTCATTCTAAAAGCTCTTAGAACCAAAGGGAATGGCCTGATGCCTAGTCCTCCTTCACCTTCTGGTCTTGTGATATTGCTCCATTTAACCCACTTTCTCCTCCTCCTGTCCTCACTGGACCCCCAGATAAAATTAGAGAATAGCGTTTCTAGGGCCTTGATAACCCTTTTGGGAATAGAGTAGGCTGATATCATATATATAGGCATGCTCTGCAGTACATGCCTCAGCAAGATCACCTTCCCCCCATTTGAGATTAACTTATTTTTCCAGCCATCTACCTTCTTCCTTACTTTGTTAAGTAGGTTCTCAAAATATTCTGCCTTAGCTCTGCCGTAGAAGATAGGAACCCCCAGGTACTCCATAGGAGAAGCCTTGTAGTTGAAGCCAGTAATGGTTGTAATCATGTGAACTCTATCCCTTGTGGTGTTTGGAGCGGTGAGGAAAGAGCTTTTTTGAGCATTCACCTTCTGTCCAGAACATTGACAATAGATCTTTAAGAATTTCATACAACCAGAAATAGAATTTCTTCTGCCATTAAGAAATATTAGGATGTCGTCTGCATAAAGAAGATGTGTAACCGGGCAGCAACCTCTAGGGGAGGTGAAATATCCAATTCTTTGAGTTTCGAACTCCCTTTTGAGGCCCATGCTGAGCACCTCTGCAGCTAAAATGAAAAGGTAAGGGGATAGGGGGTCCCCCTGCCTGATACCCCTTGTGGAAGTGAAGTTGCCTCTATAACTGCCCTGAAAAAGAACTGAGAAACTGCAAGATTGTATGCATGTTAGGATCAGATTTGCATTATGAAATGAGAAACCAAATTTAATCAAAACCTGGTGCAGGAAAGGCCATTCAATCCTGTCGAAAGCCTTTTCCATATCGAGTTTAAGAACCAGATTCCCACCAACAGACTTTTTTGTAATATACTGCATCATTTCCTGGGCCAGGCTAATGTTCTCCGTGATCAATCTTCCTTTCACAAAAGCTCCCTGTTCAAGAGATATAATCTTCGGAAGAATGGAAGTTAGCCTTATGGCAATAATCTTGGAAAAAAATTTATAGCTCACATTGCATAAGCTTATGGGCCTGAACTCTGCCAGCTTTGTAGGGTGGTCCCTCTTAGGGATCATGCATATGAAATTCGCCTTGAAGGATGCAGGTAAAGATTGGCCGGAGAAAAAGGACACAGCTGCCTTGAGAAGATCCTCTTTAATAATGTCCCACGAAGTTTGATAGAAACACGCAGTGAGCCCATCTGGTCCAGGGGCACTAGTTGGGCACATGCTGAAAACTGCTTCCTTTAACTCTTCCATGGATGGCGCGGCCATAATTAATTCATTATCTTCTGTGTCCAGACCTGCCTCAAGGACCTCCATGAGGGATTCATTGGGGATCCAACCTTCAGAACTTAGTTGCTTGCGAAAGAAAGACACAGCTGCCTCGTGCATGATTTCTGGATTGTCGCACCACAGATCTGGATCATCTGTTAGCAAAAGTTTGTCCACCGTCATTTTCCTTCTTGCCACCATAGCCGCATGGAAATATTTTGTGTTTTTCTCTCCTTCAATAAGCCATTTTTCCCCTGACTTTTCTTGCATAAAGATCTCCTCTTGAATGAGAGCCTGTTGGTACAGTGCTTGCTGCTTTTTCAGCTCAATATGGACACCTAGGTCCCAGCCTTGTATAAGCAAGTATTCCAGCTCAGTGATTCTATCCTCCAGTGTTTTGATTTTCTGCTGAATGTTCCCAAAAACATGCTTATTCCACCATTTCAGTCTAGCCCTTATGTTCCGAATCTTCATTTCCAGATTCAGCAGAGGTTGAGGAGAAAAACCAGACAGGTTCCAACTTTCCTTAATAAACTCCTCGTAGCCTTCATGCTTTGTCCACATCCTTTTGAAACGAAAGGGGTGCGGACCTTTGACTTCGGTAGCTTCCACCATTGAGACAACTATAGGCAGATGGTCTGAGTTTGCCCTGGGAAATTTTATATACATATTGTTGTGTATCTCCTTTTCATATACATACAAGTGTCTTAGCCGGTGCTACGCATCGGTTAATTTTAATTTATCCGTGTCTGATTACTATTCGAGTTTTAAGTTATTAATTTTATTAAATATTATAAATTACATTAATTTATTAAATCTTATGAAATAATTATTTTTTAAGATTCTCATTATTTTGTTAATTTAATTATCTTTTTAATAAAAATTCAGATCAGAAATTAAAATGTTAAATTACAATAAAACCATTATTTAAAGGGTATTATATAAATTTACCAAAAACCAGACTAAAAGGGTATTTTAGTCAAAATTAGGTGACAAAATTTTAAAGCTCAATTCTCATTAACCATTATTTAGTAGTATAGTTAATTTTAATTTATCCATTTTCGATTTCCATTCAAGTTTGAAGTGATTACTTTTTTAAAACATTATAAAATATAAAACCGTAAAACGGTGGGGACCGGCTTTAGGCTGTTTGGGAGAACAAAGAGGGGTTGAAGCAGGGGAAGAAGAAAGAAAGAGGAAGAACAAAGAGGGGTAAAAGAGAGAGAAGGAAAAAAAAAAGAGGATGGACGAACACGAATTTTGGTTCCACCCGAAGTATAATAGACCTCCTAAAGTCGGTCGATTAATCTAGGGAACAAGTCAGATGATCATAAAACCACCGTAATGGATAACCATGGCCGAAGTTAGCTCACAAGGACCGCCATTAAAACTTCCAGCAGAGAGAACTCAAAGAGAGAGTGTGAATCCCTAGCCACCGGCATCGTCTCCGATGACTGGTGGTTGGTTCCTTTTTCCTCCCCTTTCTCTTTCTAATGGTTGTTTGTGCTTTGTGTTTCTAGATCTTGAATTTCTTCTTCAGATCCATGTTTCTCTCTTTCTCAATTGAAGATGAGTGTTTTCTTTTCTTCTTTTCTCTTCAATTAAAAACAACTTTCAAGTCATCATCTATTCCATAGTTTGTTCTCTAGATCAGAAATTTCTTCCGATCCATGTTTTTTATTTTTCTTGGTTGAAGATGCATTTACTCTTAAATCTTTTAAGTCTTCAATTGAGAAAAACTCTCATCTTTCACTGTCTTCCATGGTTTGTTCTTCTAGAAATGGATTAATTTCCAGATTCTTGTTTTTTAATTTTTCAATTGAAGAATATTTTATCTTGTATCATTTATCCCTTCAATTGAAAAAAGTTTTCATCTTTCACCATCATCAAAGGTTCCTCTGAGTTTTTGTTTCAGACCTGTTTGATTTTTTGTCTCGATTTCGACTTTTGATCGTGGTAGTACTCTTTTTTGCTTCAATGGGGGTTTTGAAGCGGTGCATTGCGCGGTACTTCTCTTGATCATTATGTTGTCTTTGACTCATTCTATCAACCATGGTTTTGAGTAGGGCTGGCAATCAGACCTGGCGACCTGAAACCCAACCTGAACCCGACCTGATCTGGGTCAGGTTTGGGTTCACATATTGGAGGATTTTGGGCTGATCAGGTTAACCTGATTGACCTGATATTCAATCAGGTCAGGTTCAGGTTTTCCTTGTAGACCTATCGGGTCGACCTGAAACCTGAACCCCCCCCCCCCCCCCCCCCCCCCCCAAAAAAAAAAAAAAAAAAAAAAACCTAATTCTATCTTTCTATCCTTCTCTGCTGTATATATAATGTGTCATCGTCTTCCTTCTCAATTCCTCTCTATCAGAATATACAGATATTACTCATTTAGTTCAATAATTCAAATTCAAAGTTAATATTTTAATGATCAACTAATGAAAATATTGGTTGAGATTCAATTAATTATAGGATTATGGAAATGAAGTATTAATTCTTTATGCAAAGTGTTTGTTTCTTGAAGCAGAGATTATGGGAAAGAAGAAGATGTAACAAATTGGGAGTTCTGATATATTTAACTAAGCGAGAGAGAAAGCAACAGAGATGAAAAAATTTGGGTTCTTCACAATCCTTGGAATGAAATTTTTCATTCAACACCAATTAAAACTAAACAAATCTATAGATAGAACTTAGAAAAACCAATTAAAAAAGTGAACCAGATGTTATCTTTAAATCTCTTTCTCATTTGTTTTGTTGGAGACAATCTTATTTGACCACATGATATGCTAAACAATAAAAATCAGATCTCGAAGTTTTATAAGACTTATAGTTCCAATGGTGCATATCAACAATAATGTAATCCACTTTGATTTGATTTCATAATGGTTCATCTTCATAAAGAAGAAAGAGAACACACATCTTTCTCCAACATATCTCTATTTGTCCAAGAAATTGGAGTTTGGTGTTATATTGTATATTAAACCAGATAAGAGAGAGATGGGTGTATATAAGATGAAGAAGAACAAAAGAAAAAAAAAAGAACTAATCAAAAAGGGGTTACACTCGACCCGACACGAGAACCACATTAGTGATTGTGAAACCTGTCAGCCCCTCCATATATATATATATATATAATCAGGTCTTCAGGTCGACCTGAACCTGACCTGATAACCTGACAGGTCAGGTTCAGGTTTCAATTTTCAGGAAAATATATTCATCCGGTCAGGTTCAGGTTTTGGGGTTGGGACCCGAAAACCCGACTGACCTGACCCGAACCTAACCTGACTCGACCTGATTGCCACCCCTAGTTTTGAGGGATTTCTTTTGAGAAATTTTTATGTTGGGCCTCTTCTTCACTTTTCAGCCCCTCTCTGGTGCATCAAAGTTACTTCTTGGTTTAATCTCTCATTTCTTTTCGGCTGTATTTTCATCCTTGATCATGTTGGTGTCGCACAACCCTTTGGGGGATGGAGGCGTAGGTGCACTGCAGCATATATCACTTTCTCACCTCTGGTCTAGGATTGTTTATGCGTGCTTGGGCGGCTTGATTGGTTTGGTTGAGCTTAGTTTTAATTTTTTGTTCTTTAGTTGCGTTGAAATGTGTTGTTGAGTAGGTTTTTAGCTATTCTTTTTTATGGATAAGTCTTGTTTCTATAATCCCTTCAACGAATATTCTCTTGGGGATCTTGTATCTGTTCTTGTTTTTATTTATATAAAATCAAAAAGTTTAAAAGAAAAAAAAAAAATTGGTCGATTATAATATTTTATTAAATCTTATAAAATAATTATTTCTGAAGTAGAACATTTTTTTGGTAAGAGTTCATTATATTTTTTTTAGGGGGTGTTTGGCTACACATAAAAAAATTACTTTTTTGCTGTGAAAAGTAAAAAAAATCAAAAAGTTAGCATAGATGCAATTGTTTTTTTACTTTTTCGTAGCAAAATTTTTGCTGTCAGAAAAAGCTCAAAATTTTAGCTTTTTACTTTCAAAAAGTATAATTCACAACAACATAAAAAGTGAAATGTTAGTATTTTTCCCCTAGTTAGATCTTGTTTGGGACATCTTAGTTGTTGTAGAAATCTACCCATAGGATTGGATTTTGTGATAGATGAAATCTAATTCAAAATCTTGAATGTTAAAATTTTATCTTCATTGTTTACCCTTCTCTTAATTTACTATTTTTTCTCTTCTTTTAATTTCACCATGATAAAAGTACCACTACACCTGTGTATGTATATACATATCGAGCTACATCGACTTAAAGCTTATTTTCATCGAGCTCACCCGAGTTCAAGCCTATTTCTAACGACTTGGTCTACCTGACATGCAATACAAAGTCATAGTATAACTTGGCCCAACTCAATGACTTGTGACTCGTGAGCTCATGTGACAATTCCTATTATTGCCAACAATTACAAGATCAATACAAAATATATTCTCTTTATTATATGTCTGTTATTTTCAGCAAATTCAATGTGATTTATATCACACATGTGTTCAATTGTAATTCTCTATCTATATAAGAGGATCTATTTCATGTAAAAAGACACAAGCTCTCTAGCTCTTATCATATTTTTTGATAATTGTAATAGAGATTCATGTAAAAAATGTGTTATTTTTTCTTATTTTCTTGTTTAATTTTAATTTATAATCAAATATAAATTTCTCTTCAATTTTTCTTATTTTTTATGTATTTTCGTCATTATTATTTTTTTACTTTTTTGCTTTTGTTAGGATGTGTTACCAAACTAACTTTTTGACTTTTTAAACTTTGTAGTCAGTACATTACCAAACTAACTTTTTGCTTCTTTATTTCTATTATAAACAAAAGTAAATTTACTTTTTTTTGCCAAACACCCCCTTAATTTAATTTTTTTTTAATTATTGGACCTTTTGCTTATAAATAAAAATCCAGCCCATAAATAAAAATATATTAAACTACAATAAAACCATTACTTAAATGGTATTATATAAATTTACCAAAACAATTATGACTAAAATGGTATTTTAGTTACAATTAGATGAAAAAATTCTAAAGCTCAATTCTCATTAACAGGGACTTAAGCGTGAATTTTATTCAGGTTTATAATAGTAGTATAGATCGATCAAGGTTCAAAAACTCGACTCGCTCGAAATTTTATTGGGTCGGGTTAACTCGAAAACTCGAGAGTAAACTTGGCGGGTCATTATATACATAATCAAAATAAAATATAGTGTTTACAGACAAAATTGTCTACTTCAACAATGTTTTAACATTGATTGAATGGATAGACTTGGGGCATCGAGTCATGGATTACTGACTGAAAGGATAGTTACATGTATTTCAAATGTAATTACTATTTTACCCAAATTCATGTTAAATTACCATCAAATTCAAAAATTATGCAATCTGATTCGGCCCAACTCGGTTCAACTCGGCCGAGTTACTCAACTCGGCGAGTTGTAATAGCTGGGTAATGTCAACGAGTCTACCCAAATTGAAATACAGTCGAGTTAATAACTCGGGCAAGTTCTGAGTCGACTCAACGAGTTTTTGAACTCTGGTATGTTATTCAAGTCGTTTTAATTCCTTTCATACTTATACTGCTCTCCGGCTAGTTCACCCTCTGAATAGTTTCTACTTAACCTATTCATGCATATACTGCTCTCACCTCTACACTACTTGCCCCATAACCTATCACACAAGACTCTCAATTTTGCTACACTACATATGTACTTATCTCTCACATTTTAAACTGTGGTATTTAGCTAACACATACTTCAAAGCTCACAGTTTGCATGATATGTGCTTCAACCACCCTTATATGGTATCTATCACCACTACTTTATGTAAGGACTGGTTCATATATACTATTTGTGTATATACTAGTAGGTTTTACACTTGCTTTGATTGCTACTTACATTACACTTGCTGCTACCAATTTGTTTCAATGAAAATACTTGCCTGGAATTGTCAAGGCTATGCGAATGCTTCCACTATTAGAACCCTTTACGACATCATGAAAGAGACGAGCCCTGATATCATCTTCTTATTTGAGACCAAAGCTGGACCTGACAGCATAAAACCCTTAATCCAATCTCTTAGATATCCCAACCATCATGTTGTGCACCCCACCAACTTGGCTGGAGGGCTGCTCCTCTTATGGAAGAAAGAAACCACCATGAAAATTCTCAGCTCTAACAATCATATTATCAATGTTCAAATAGACAGAAATAATAATTTGGGTCCTTCACACCTTTCCCTATTTTATGGTAGTCCGTATCTCGATAAAAGAGCTCATAGCTGGGAATTCATTAAAACAGCCTGTAACAGCTCTCCCTACCCTTGGCTAGCTATAGGTGACCTAAACATTATCTGTAAAGCCTCGGAAAAATCTGGTGGGCTCCCTTTTAATAGAAGAGATAATGCTTGTGCTTTGGATATCATCAAAGATTTAGGTCTAATAGACTTAGGGTTCTCGGGCCTACCCTTTACCTGGTGCAACAAAAGATCTGGTCCCGCAAATGTGCGTAAAAAACTTGATAGGGCCTTAGCGACCTTTGATTGGACTTTGGCCTTTCCTAAGGCAAAACTATTTCATCTCCCTGCTATCTCTTCTGATCACTGCCCCATCCTCCTTGACCTTGACCACACTTCAAAGTATGTGGACTAGAGACCCTAGTTACCCTTTGGTTGTCGATTGGGCTTGGAAGAATCCGGCTCCTCCTATGAACCACCACTCTATCTCTTCTAAGCTTTCTTCTACTAAAAAAGCTCTCAAGCTTTGGAATAAAAGAACCTTTGGGAATGTCTTTGAAACCATAGCCTCTATTAAGGGAAAAATAATGTCTATCCAATCTCAACCCTGCTCTCAGAGGAATAAAAAAATTGAAAGAGACCTCCTCAAAGAGCTTGAAGAACTCCAAGCCAGAGAAGAAATGATCTGGAAACAAAAGTCGGGAGATCAAATCATCAAAGAAGGTGATAGAAACACCAAGTACTTCCACATCTCTACTCTTATTAGAAGAAACACCACTAGAATTGATGGTATCATTGGCCCAAACAATTCTTGGGTCCATCAACCCAGAGAGATTGGTAACACCTTTGTTAATTTCTACCATAACCTCCTTTGCCCTACCATTGAACCTCTGAATGATGATCACAAATCTATCATCTTGTCTCTCTTCCCCCCTATCCTCGATGAAGCTCATAATGAAGATATTCTTAGAAATATTTCTCTCGAGGATGTTCAATGGTATCTTAATGACATTGGTTCCCTTAAAGCTCCTGGACCTGATGGGTTCCCAAGCCTCTTCTACAAGCATTCTTGGGAACTAATAAAGGTTGATCTTCATCAAATGATCATGGATTTCCTTGAGAATAACACCTCTCTGGCTCCTATCAATCAGACTAATATCACCCTCATACCCAAATGTGACAAACTAACCCTTCCTACTGAATTTAGGCCCATCAGCCTTTGTAATGTTACTTATAAGATTATTTCTAAAATCTTGGCTGATAGACTTAGAACTCACCTACCCACCATCATATCCCCTCTCCAGTGTGCTTTTGTCCCCCAAAGGCAAATCTCTGATAACATCATCATTACTCATGAGATCATCCACACTCTTAGAAAGAAACAAGGCTTGGGAGGGCTAATGGCCATCAAAATTGACATGTCCAAAGCCTTTGATAGGATCAAATGGGAAACTATCCTTCTCATTCTTTCTTCTCTAGGTTTCCACCCCAAATTCTGTGACTATGTCCAAAACTGCTTTTCCTCTCTCCATTCTTCCGTTCTCATTAATGGCACTCCGTATGGTCATTTAAAACCTACCTGTGGTCTACGGCAGGGAGACCCGATCTCTCCTTCCCTTTTCATCATAAGTATGGAGATTCTCACCAGAATGCTCAACCAAGAATGCCTGAATGGTAACATCCATGGTATTAAAGTTGCTAGAGGTAGTCCTCCTATCTCCCATCTCCTTTTTGCTGATGACCTCTTTCTATTCTGTAGAGCCAATATTGGGGAAGCTTTCTCCATAAAATCCACCCTTGATAAATTCTGTGATATCTCTGGTCAAAAAATAAATTTTGAGAAATCTGGGATCCTCTTCAGCTCTAACACCAGGAACTCTGTTCAAAACTCCATAAAAAATATCCTTCACATCAATCAGATGTCTACTGAAGATCTCTATCTTGGTACTCCTCTCTTCTTAGGAAAAAAAAAATCCTTATTGTTCCACAATCTTATCAATAAGATCGAGAATAAACTCAATGGTTGGAAGTCCAAAGTCTTATCTCAGGCTGGTAGAACTATTCTTATTCAGAGTGTTACTTCTGCCATCCCTAACTACCAATTGTCTTGTTTTAAATTGCCTAAGAATATAACCAATGAGATTGATAGCTTACAAAGAGATTTTTGGTGGGGGGAAAAAGAAAACAACAAAAAAATCCTGTATCTGAGAAGTTGGGACTACATTTGTAGACCCAAAAAGATGGTAGGTTTAGGCATTAAAAAAATGGAACATCAAAATGATGCCTTATCCTCTCGTATTGCCTGGAGACTCTTAATGCACCCTACTAACCTTGCTACCACCTTGTTGAAATCTAAATACTTCTGGTACAATCACATTCTCCAAGACAATAGGAAAAGAGGTTCTTCTTGGATTTGGCACACCCTCTCGAATTCGATTAACCAAATCATTCCTAGAAGCTGTTGGGAAATAGGAAATGGCGAAAATGTCAGTATATGGGACCACAATTGGGTGCCCTCCATTCAAGGTTTTAAACCTTTACCTAGTGGTACCCATACTCCTCACCTTAAATGGGTGAACCAACTCATTATGCCTCACATTAATTCTTGGAATGTTCCTTTGCTTCAAAGTGTCTTCACCCCTGTTTCTATAAATCATATTCAAAACACTACTATAGGAAGCACTCAAAGAATGGCTTGCCTTCATTGGATGGAGACAAAGAACGGGAAACACACTGTCAAATCTATGTACAATTCCCTCACTCATAATAATACCCCTATTGACACTAATCTCAAAAAAACCAATCTCAAAATTTGGAAAAGCAAGGCCTCCCCTAGAGCCGCTTTGTTTGCTTGGAAATGTTTAAATGACCTTGTCCCCACCCGTGCTCGTATCGGTAGACACATAGATATCCCTTCCCTCACCTGCCCTCTTTGTAACTTTGAAATCGAGACGTTACATCATTTCCTCCTCGACTGCCCTTATGCTCAAGGTGTGTGGTCTCTTTGTAGTATAAACTGCAGACTTATTCACTTCAGGAACCTCCCCACTGCCAATTGGATTTCCCTATGATTCACTACACCGAATACTTGGCCTGTTGAAAAGGTTTATTGGGCCACTTTCTGCGTTACTGCAACCTGGTACATTTGGAAACAAAGATGTGCCAAAGTGTTTGAGAACAAACTCTGCAGCCCAAAAAAACTGGCAGAAATCATTGATCTACAAGTTACTAGACTCATGGCAGGAAAACACAATCTGCAGATGGAAACCATTGATCTGCCTAGTAGTATTTGGATTCCTCCACCACAGACTTTTTGCAAACTGAATGTAGATATCAGCTTTACAGATCCCCTATCACCAATTGGTATTGGATTCATACTGAGAAACTCTATGGGTACTTTTTTAGGTGCAGGAAATACCACTGGACATGCCGGCAACAGCGAAGATGCAGAATGCACCGGAATTTTGGCTGCAACAAGATGGGCCAAAGACAAACACATCAGGAAACTAGTCCTAGAAACTGATCATAAGGGCGCTGCTGAAGCCCTCAATGGAAAAGACACCAACTTATCTTGGGTTTCTTACTCTATTATTCAGGAAACTTTATCCTTATTTCCCTGTTTTAATGTAATAAGAGTTACTTTTACAAGTAGGACAGGAAACTGTGCAGCTCATATCCTAGCTGCTAAAGCAGATATGAGCTTACAGGTCTCCCACTCCTATGATGTTCCCCCTAGTTGGCTTACTGCCCAACTACAAGCTGATAAGCTTCTATGTAATCTGTACTCTTCTGTTTGATTTATATATCTAATTAATGACTATTAAAATAAAAAAAAAAAGGCTGCCATCCTAAAAATATCCATCTTGATAGCAAATCTCATCCATTCGTTCAAAAAAAATCTAATGGTCACGATATGTTGGAATGTTACAAGAAAACACAATGGTAATTCATGTAAATTTCTAATTCCTCTATTCTTCCTTCTCTCGTGGATAAACATAACACCACCATTACTAATATCAAAGCTTTAATTAGATCCCAATTCTATTCCACTATCTTTTGTTAATTAGTGTAGATGGGCATAAGAGATACAGTAGTTAATAAATACTTTGAAGAAATTGGTATTGAAAACCAATGGGTCCTTAGCTATGATGTTCAAGCTTTTGGCAAAATTTTGATTCAACTAATGCAACATTCAGATTTCAAATGAACTTCTAATCTCTATGATTCTTAAGTTTTTTTTTTTTTTTTTTTGCTTCAACTCATTCAAAATTAATTAATTGAACACTCCCAACTATTAGATGTTGAGTTTCTTGCATTAAAGTAACATCTTCAGAAATTGGATACTACTTATAAGATATTAGATATGAACTTTTGATAGCAAAGGACATTAATTATAAGAGAAACAGATCTGAGAAACGATTATGAATAATCTTGCACTCGATCTCAACTCGTTAGAGAGAAAAGGAAGAAAGAGAGGTGAATGACATAGTTGCCCTTAACCATTTTTCTTATAACATGAAACATATCCGGACTATTAGATTTTTCCGAATGGATGAGATAGGTTGTCAAGATGGATGTCATCCTAAGGGACGGCAGCCTAGACATCCCAATACTTAAATAACAAATCGTAGTTTTCTCTAACACAAGGACCGCGATTTAAGTTTAAGACAACCGAGTCCGTAGATTTATCTTAAGACAACTGAATCCCTTTTGATCAACCTCTCTCTAGATATAGTATTTTCATTTATTTCATATAATAACCAATAAAAAGAATTATGACTACATTAACAAATATAAATAAAATTTCAGTTACAATATCTAAAACACATATTTAGGCCCTAGATTTTTCTAAAGACAATTAAGATTACATAACAAAAATAAATGAAATTTCAGTTACAATACATTAGATATATTAAAACAAATAATCAATTTTGTAACTCACTCCATAATTTATTTATTTTATACATTTTGAATTGACCCATGTTTTTATATTACTCATTTGGAAAATGAATATAACCATGATCTTGATCAGACAATAAATTATCTAACTCACCTTATTATTGATTGCATTAATATACATACCTTATTTGCTCATAACCATTATAACCCTTCTTTATCAATAATAGTGAAACTGTAACTCACAAGCCTATAAATTTCTCCATAAGCACATTCTACTTTCTAAACGGGTAGGCTAAATTTTTTGCCAATATCTTTCATTAGACTAACTATCACTCTTCTCTCATCTCGTGTTTGAGGTTTGTATATTTGAGTTTTTTTTTTTTTTTTTATTTTTTTTTTTTTTAATTTTATCTTTAATTTTTGTTTTGATTCGAAATTGTTCAACTAGAATTTTGTTTTTAAGGTTTGCATTCTAGGTTGTGAATTCTTGAATGCTATACACCAGATAATAGTTCTCTTTACCCTGATATACTTCTATTTTCAGAGATCTATAAAAAATCTTTCATATTAGGATTTCTATATCCAAAGAAATTAAATGAAAATCTGTTATTATTGTACTTTCTAAGTAAGGTGGTTATGTTGTTATATTCAAACATATGGAACATTTTTTCTAATGGGAGGGGTTCCACGGACTCGGAAAATGGTTGACTCAATTTTGACTCAATCCTATTTAGGGTACTTGTACATTTTCGATTGGCATGATTTTTTGTAGAATGTATTTCTCATTATGTACGACATCTTCACCAAAATTTATTATAATCTGAATTTTCTAACTCTAGAAAAATCATATTACAAGTTAATGTAATGTGGAACGTTCATTTTTACCGTTGAATTTAATATTACATTTGATGGGTCTAAATATATTCAAATGAGCTGATGTTTTATGTAGTAGATGTTTATAGTAAGGATATCATATCTACCAAAAATCATGTCAATCCAATATGTACAAGTACCCTAAATAGGATTGAGTCAAAATTGAGTCAAACATTTCCCGAGCCCCTGGAACCCCTCCCTTTTCTAATTTGTCTTGAATAGTTTTAAACTTGCAGACGTGGATGCAAAGGCAAACATTTACTCACACGAGGTTAGGCGAAAGCAAAGGAAAGACATGCTTTACACCGGGTGGATTTCAATTCTATAGTTTCGAATTGTAATTAAATTTCACTAAAGTGGCTTAAGATTCAATTTTTTGTTGTATATTTCATTCCTTCATTTTTATAGTTATCAATGTTGATGACTACGATAATAAGATTCAATGTAGGTTATGTTTTAGATATTCATATTTTGTGGATGATTGTTTTTTCAATAATTATGCCTATGTTGGCTTCCATTAGGTTGAATGTGTTCATAAAATGGTGGGATTGCTTTCAAATGCACTCATTTTAATTATTAATTTCATAAAATGGTGGGGATTTTTTCATTAAAACCTTGCTAGGAAAACTCAGTGGGAAAAAACCATAGCGAAGGAAAAAGAGTACAATGGTTGATATCTTGACTGGTGTTGGACGTGCTATGTACTGCCTCGTTAAAACCTTGTTAGGAAAACTCAGTGGGAAAAACCGTAGGTAAGGAAAAAGAGTACAGTGCGCCTAATATCTAGATGACTCCCCCTGAAGACAATTCCCCTTGGTGAATATAAGTCTACGTTTGACTTTCTACACACCTCGATACCATATGCCAGTTTCTTAAAAGTTGGTGGAGCTAGTGAGTTAGTAAACAAATCAGCGAGATTCTCATCAAACCATATCTTCTCGACATTGATCTCGTTAATCTGCTGGAGTTCGTGAGAGAAGAAGAATTTTGGAGAACTATGTTTTGTTCTATCACTTCTAATGTAGCTTTCCCTGATTTGATCAATACATACAACATTGTCTACATAAATCACTGTTGGTGTCTCTGTAACTGAGGGAAGCCCGTATGTTGTTTGGATATGATGTATCATCAACCTCAACCATACACACTCATGAGTTGCTTCATGGAGTGCAAGTATCTCCGAGTGGTTGGAAGATGTAGCAACCAATGTTTGCTTGGAAGACCACTAAGAGATTGTTGTACCACCATAAATAAATACATACCCGGTTTGCGATCTTTCTTTGTGTGGGTCAGATGTATATCCTGCATCTGCATACCCCTTTAGTTGGGAGCCATTTGGTGGTTCTCTAGAAAAATATAAGCCCATAATTTTTTTTAAGCCAATCCAATGCCGCTGGGTTGGAGCTGAGCTAAACATAACTAACAAATTCACTGCAAATGAAATGACAGGTCTAGTACATTGGGCTAAATATAAAAGAGCACCCACAACACTTAAGTATGGTACTTCAGGACCAAGTAAAGATCCATTGTCCTTTTTAGGACGAAATAGGTCTAGCACCACATAAAGTGACCTTACGACCATTGGAGTGCGATTTGGGCGACATTTGTCCATGTTAAAACATTTTAAAACTTTTTCAGTATACATTGACTAATGGACAAATATTCCATGTGTTGTATATTCGATCTGTGGGTTGAGACAATACTTTGTTTCCTGAGATCTTTCATCTCGAACTCATTCTTTAAATAGTTTGCAGCTTTGGCAATCTCTTCAGGAGTTCCAATTAAATTTATGTCATCGACATAAACCGCAAGGATGACAAATCCAGATTTTGCTTTCTTAATGGATATACATGGGCAAACATGATCGTTCTTGTATCATTCTTTCAATAGCTATTCTGTAGCGATTGTACCACATACGCCTGAATTGTTTCACTCCATATAATACTCTCTTAAGCTTAATAGAGTACATATTACGTGGTTTTGCTTTAGGCAATCTTAATCCTTCAGGGACTTTCATATAAATATCAGTATCTAACATTCCGTAAAGATACACAGTAACCACGTCCATTAAATGCATGTCGAGTTTCAAAGACTATTAGACTAATTAAAAATCAAAATGTAATTGCATCCATCACGGGAGAATATGTCTCTTCGTAATCAATCCCAGGTTTCTGTGAGAAACCTTGTGCCACGAGACGAGCTTTATATCTCACAATCTCATTTTTCTCATTGTGTTTCCTTGCAAATACCCATTTGTAACCTATAGGGTTAACATTCTTGGGGGTGAGGACTGCAGGTCCAAACACATTTCGTTTTGCAAGAGAATCCAATTCTGCTTTAATTGCATCCTTCCATTTTGGCCAATCATGTCATTGTCGACATTCCTCAACAGTATGTGGTTCAAGACCATCATCATCTGCTGCAATCTCAGCAACTACGACAAGGAGAATACGTCATCGATGACAATTTTGGTTGTATTCCACAACTCTCTTGTGGATACATAATTTACAGAAAGTTCATCATTTCCAAGTACTTGGGCTACATCTGGGGCTTGTGTCACTTCAGAGACACATTCCTTTTCAGGAGGTTTTTGTTTAGAGAGAGTGTTTTTCTTGCATTATAGCCTTTTCAGGAGTGTTATTTATTGGGGGTTTAGTTTGTCTTTTCCTCTTCCAAAAATTTGAGTCTTTTGTCCCAACAGGTCGTCCACGCTTCTGGCGTACCTTAGACGATTCATTTGCTGCCACATTCACGGTGGTCGTTCAGGGACCTCAATTCGCGCAGGCGTATTGGCAGCTGGTACATGTGACCTTGTCACTTTTGCTGCATTTGTAAAACCATCAGACAATTGACTAGCAATTTTTTGAAGGTAAATGATCCTTTGAACTTTAGTTTCGCACAAAAAAGGGATCTAGATGAGACAGAGTTGGTGTATACCAAGTTAATTTAGGTGCTTTTCCAGGAAGCCACAATTCACGTCGTTTTTCAAGAACAAACGAATTCCCTCCCCCTAACGGCAGGAAGACCGTCTCATCAAAGTGACAATCCGCAAATCTAACGGTAAACACATCACCTGTTAAAGGTTCAAGATATCTATCATGTCAAAGGCATTGCTGATACTGTTCATGTAGGACCATATTCATAGAATGAAATGTAAAGAGTGTTTTATCTATCATTTTTTCCTCAGTAACAGGATGACCACATAACTTCAGGGTGGACGCGATTTTCAACAACTTCGAGTTGTTATCAGAAACAGTTTTGAAATCTTGAAACCTCAAGTGTTACCACTCATGTCGAGCCCTTGGGAGAGAAATGGTCCTATGGTGGTCATACCTTTCTTTAAAATTCTACCAAAGAATCTACGGGTCTTTGACAGTGAGGTATTCAGTTTTCAATGATCCTCAGAGATATGATGGCCAAAGAAAATTAGTGTTTTAGCACGGTCCTGCTGGGTCAACTGATTTCCTTCTTTTATAGAGTCTTCCAGACCCATTGAAGCGAGATGTAATTCGATATCAAGCACCCAAGACAGATAATTTTCACGAGTAATGTCCGAAGCAGTAAATTCTAACTTGGTAATGTTAGACATGATTATAATTGAAAATCAATAAACTTAGTGCGACCCATATCCCAATAAAACCTGAATCGAATCTCGAGGCATTAACATCAACACCATGGGCAATTCGTCATTTCTACTCTATTAATCATAACAAAAATCCGTGAAAGTCTGGTGTTGAATCCATCATTTGATTAACTAGCAATCATCACAAATCCGCAAAAACACACTTTCATATTTATATATATATAGAAAAACATACTCTATACATCACAAGATTCTGATAATAAATATATAAGACTGTTTTCGAGTGTGATATCTACGTATACACATATAAATAAACCTGTCAAAAAGTTACAACCCGGGACTACACTCGATCTCACATCAGACAAATGTAGTGATCATCTCTGTCATCGTCTTCTGCAACAGCAGGCTCCTCAACAACAGGCTCAACTGAAAAGGGTAATGGTAGGGTGAGCATAATCCACTTGCTCAGTAGAAACCCACATTCCCAATATATTATCCAACCATGACGATAAATCACGCTAACAGTTTAAATATGCAAGTTTAAATAAGAACTCTAAATATTTGCTTTTTAATAAACTCAGCAGTTTCTGTCGATCAAATTGTTGAAGAAAAGGATATTTTAGTTCCCTAAAGAACAGGGGTAGTTGAATGAAGAGCATTGCCTTACTTCCAGCCACAACAACGGTTATATATATGAGCTAGAAATGTTACAAAATAGAAAAACATATCTGTTTAGCGGTAACCTTGATTTTCAATCGTACTGTTCATAAGGACAATGCCTCAAGGCTGACACAGGTCAATTGTTCATTCCGAGCAAACACAAATTATTACTAACAGATTGGTGCCTCATACAAGTTGCGGAAGCCTGAAGATATGTGCTCATTAACCTAGTCAGCTAAATGATAGTTAGGTGTTAAAGAATCCCTACTCTGAACAAAATTTGCTGTAGATATGTATTCTACCTGTCATGTAAATGAAGCAAACTGATTATTGATGATATTTTTCTGAGACCTTTGAAGCATAGGGTGGCCACCAGCCCACCCTCATGACATACTTTTTCTACAAGTTGCTGAAGCCTGATTCCTGAAGATATGTGTTCACTGACCTAGTCAGCTAATTGATAGTTAGGTCTTTTAAATGAAGCAAACTGATTGTTGGTGATATTTTTCTTCGACCTTTCAAAACATTGGGTGGCCGCCCTCGTGACGTACTATTTCTACCAATCATATTTATAATTCATGAACCTAATCAGTCTGCAACTAGTTGGCCATTGTATAGTTTAGAAGACAGCTTGGCCATTGACTCCACGATAATCATGGTGTAAATACATGTGACCTATACACTAAAAAAAAAAAAAGATTAGGAACCAGTCTGGAGTCTTTAAAAAAAAATACCTTGTCATACCTTACGCAGTGGTGGTGGTGGTGGTGGTCCTGTATGCCTAGCTAGTTGAATGCACACAGTTTGAAGGTAACAACAACTGAGGAACAAAGGCATTGAAAACCCTGAATAATTGTTTATTATTTTATTTTTTTAATACTTTGAAGCATTTCATCAAACAACTAGTCTGTGTCCTTTTCAGAAAAAATAGAAAACATCTTGAATTTTTTAAACTTATACAAGCAATTGCTGTTCTCTGGGTGGTGTGGTGCGGAACATAAAGGAATGAGATTATTGAAAGAAGAATGAGAGTGTTGAACAAGAAGAAGGAAGAAAAATATTTTGGAGTGTTGGAGAGGGAGAGGTGTTGACAAAAAAAAAAAAAAAGGAAAATAAAAAGTGGACCTCCAAGAATTAGTCATTAAATATTGGGTGAGTAAGTGAGTTGTGTTGTCTCTGGATGGGTAAATTTCTGCCGATTTTTCAATTTTTCCGAATTTAGAATTGATTATTGTAGTTCCGATTTTTGATTTTTTCGAAAAAAGATGGAGTAGCATTGGAACTACTTCTGTGAATCCGATCCGATCCGATTTTCGATCCGATTTTCTTGATTGTTAATCTAATTTGATTTTCCGATAAATATTTTGAAATTTCCAATAATTTAAGAGAATTAACTATTCTCATTTTTAAAAATATAAGTACATATAGGCATAAAAATAAGGGTAATTTCCCGAATAAGTACAACATTATGCACAACATTCCCAAATAAGTAACAAGTCTAAAAACTTTCCCAAACAAGAACAAAGATTCTCTTTAAAAAGTTTTTTTTGTATTTTAGCTAATTTTTCTTCCGATATTACCCTTAGTACTTAAATAATAGTTTTTGTTTTATTTTTTTGTTTGAATGACCGATGTGACATGTGAGAAAAAAATTCTAGGGGTGCAATTCGAGCCGCTCGAGCCGAGCTCAAAATTAAGATCGAGCTGAACTATGAGCTCGAGCTCGGCTCGTTTGGCTCGTTCGGCTGGTACAATCTGTGTGTATCAGCAAACAAGTTGGTGGTCTTTAGTTTCGCTTTGGCATTTCATCAAACAAGTTGTGTTCAAAAAAAAAAAAAAAATGTCTAGTTGTGATCAGTTTTCTTTTAGAGATTTCTTTGAAGATTAAGCATAGCTGGGCAGAATTTGGTTGAGCTGACAAGAGAATTAGGAAGACAGTTAGATGGAGCAACAAGTGATGTTAATGATGTTTTAGAGAAATTAAGAAAAAATATGCTAGTTTTGGTTCAAAGTGCAGATGTTTTAAGGATGTGGACTGCAAGAGAAATGATAGAGATTCTTAATCTTCGTCAATCAGTTCGATTCTTAGGTGTTGTTACTCAATTTCAAATCAGGCTTCGTGTTTTGGGAAAGCAGAGAGATGAACAGAGAGAAAAAAAGGAATAGTATTTGAGAAAAGAAGAAATAATGTTTGGAAGTTTCTGAAATTTTAAGCAGTATTTGACTTGTTTTTCTTCTATGACAGCTCCTGAAACAATGGAGTAATGGAGGAGAGAAGATGAAGAATTGAAGAGAGAAGAGAGAAGAGAGAAGAGCCCAACTGTCTAAGCCCATAGTTAACGAGATATAAGCCCAACTGCCCAAGCCCATAGTTAACGAGCTGCTCGGCTCGGCTCGGGCTCGTGACGAGCTCAAAAACCGGCTCAAACTCGGCTCGTTTAGATAAATGAGCGAGCCGAGCCGAGCTTTTATCGAGTCGAGCCCGAGCCGCTCGGCTCAGATTGCAGCCCTAAAAAATTCTTCTTTAAATAAAGACCATTGGATTTGTAGGATGAACTGTAACGGGATGTAGAGTTTAGTTGGGCTAATCTGTAAGAAAACCGAAATTATCTGCTAATCTGCTAATCAGCTACACGTGGCAGAAGTTTAACAGGTAACAAAGAGGCGGGCTTTTAGTTGGGGAAAAATTAAAATTAGGGATTTCAATTTCAATTCCGCACAGCAAACAGCTTCTCTCTCATCTTCTCCTTCCTTAACCGTCGCCACTCTTCCTCTCATCTTCTTCTTCTTCCTCAACCGTCGCAACTGTTCCTCTCATCTTCTTTTTCCCCAACCGTCATAACCTCAATTTATAAGCCTCCATTCTCAAAGTTCTAATTCGACAAAACATGAAGGAAATTAAGAAGAAGCAGCAGCAAACTAGAGATGATGAAATCGAAAAAGGTAGGCGATTTACTCTCACAGTTAGGTGTTCAACAACTAAATTTTTTGAACACTTTCAACATCCAAGTGATAAAATTCCATCGGAAGAGTTAGAATCATTTAGAAGTTCGCCCTTCGGTCAATTTCTCGATTTCAATTCCGAACATTTTCACAGAATGTCAGTTATCACAGAAATTGTGAGATGTAGAGTAGGTAGGTTAAAGTATGGTATTGGAGGAAGAGTTGTCGAGTTCAAAATGTCAGATGTGGCCATGATCTTAGGCCCTTTAAAGTTTGGAAATGTTCCAGTTGATTTTCTGATGAGGAAGCCGAAAGACTACACTACATTCAGGAGCAAGTACTTCGGTACAAACCTTCACATAAGGGATGAGCAGATTTCAAGTGCAATTACTGAAGCAAGGAGATTTATTGCTAAGGGAGAAGCTGATCCAAACGATGTTCATCGTTTGAACAGGTTGTATTTTCTGTGCATTTTTCTTCTTGCTGAGTCATCAAAAAATTTGAGTGTAAAGTACATTGATTTAGCCGAAGATTTGAATGCATTTGATAATTTTCCATGGGGTACTGTTACTTTTCAATTGCTTGAGACTTCTCTTGAAGAAATTTATCCCAAAGTCATTGAGGATAATCCTAGTTATTGCATCAATGGATGTATGTTAGCTTTTATGATTTGGGCATACTTGCACTTCCCTGATTTGGGTCCTAGGAGAGATAGAAGTGTTAGATTTTCATGGATGCTTGGATGGTCTGAGTTGCTCAACAGGAACAAAACTAGGAATAAAATTTCTTTGAGGCTGTTTCCCAAGAAAGGTAAATGTACTGTGGCATATCCATTAGATGTCACCCAGGAAGAAAGAGATTTTGCTAATCTACAACAGGTTGCAGAGGTAAATCCCCTTGAATTTTGTTTTTATCTTCTAGAAAACAATGAATCCCCTTTCTGTATTAAGTTGATCTGTTATATTGTACTATCTATTTTCTAGAATACAACTCTTATCTACTACATTTTATTTGAAGTTTGAAGCTCAATACAAAGCAGAACATGAAGAGTCTGCTTCCTCTAGGCCATCTGTGCCTACCATTCCGTCTTATCACACATCTTCAACAAGAAGTGGTGGAGGTTCAGATTTGCTTTCAATTAACAAGGATTTTCTTGAGACAATTCTGAGTGGGGTAGTGAAGGCATGCATGACTCAGAAGGTATGTTGTTTGCTACAACAAAAATTTTCCATTTTTATGTATCTGCTATATGATTCTATCGTATCTGCTACTGGCAAGACCTGTTGCTTTACATAGACAATATATTTGTTACCTATAAACTGAAATCTTAAAATCATTAAAAAGGAAAGTTTGCATCTTCAACAACAACACTTTCATCTTCAAAATGAAGCCACAAGAGAGAATATTATCTGGGAGATTTAGGATTCCATCAAATATTACTTCTCTTGTTGATCCATGGATAGGCCTCCGCAATCAAGTACACCCTGTGAAAGCTAAGGCACTTCTTGTTCCTTTACAGGTATTTGTGTTCATTTATACCACCTTATCTGCTACATTAGTTACTTATTATCGGCTAGATATGGATGAGTATCTACTACTTCATAATAGACACTCTTTTATCTTCTACATTTATCCGCCACATTGTGATACACTATCTGCTATGTATTTGTCTGTATCGTTTATAATGTACATTTCATCTACCATATCTTATATATCTATTATTAAATGTAGGTGGAAAACAATCATTGGATTCTGCTCTCATTTAGTTTCAGTGAGAGTATAGTTAGGATCTATGATTCGTTGGGCTACAAAAAGGCAACTAATGAACAGAGAAACATGGAGAAGATGTTGCCCTATGCTATTTATGCTGCAGACCCATCTCAGATTCAACTTGATTTGGAAAGGAAGTGGAAGCGTGAGTATGTATCATGTGTTACACAACCAGACTTTTGTACTTGTCGGGCATTCCTTCTTGCATTCGTCGAATGTGTCCTTCGAGGAATACCACCGGAATTTGAGGCAGATCCTTTGCAGATGCGCTACCGCATTGCTAGAGACCTAATTGATTGTGGAGAGCTACCACCAAAGAGAAAGACCTGATTTATCTTCTATTGACATGTTTTGTGAAGACTTGTATATTTCTTGTTTTGTATTCTGAATTTCTTGTATTCATCAACTTATGATCCTTTTAACTTATAGTATATTGGATTACCCTCTTCTTAACTCTGTTGAACATGTTAGTACGGATTCTGAGATTTTACATAACAAAAGATAGACTGCTCTTAGTAGCAGATAATATGTGAAGTCTAAACTGTGTACATAGCAAAAGATAGCAAAAGTGTATACATAGCCAAATATTCTTCCCCCTACTATGCTGTTTGATTGAGAGGAGAGAGAGGAGGTCCTTCTCCAAACTGCATTGGAGTGAAAAGATCATAGTCATCTATGAATTCAGTGCAAGTTTTTTTGTTGTGACCTTTCCGTTTACACCTTGAGCATCTCCTACTCTGGACTGGGACACCTTCAGCTTTACCTCTCTTCCTGACCACTTTAGGTCGACCTGGCATGCAAACTTTAAGTGGTGGCAATATTTTTCTTGTCGGTCGTGCAGTTGGCCATGACTCCTTCCCAGGAGTGGGAATCCATTCTTCCTTGTACGTTTCCATGTATGTTTCTTTCAAGAAAAAAACATCAACAAACTTGTATGGATCATGGCCTACATCCTTTATGGCTGCCATGGCATGGGCACATGGGATCCCCATATGCTGAAACCATTTGCATGTACATGTTCTCTTGTTAAGATCGACTACACATGACCTAACCAGCCCTGTAACCGTCCAAATTCCTGCTGAAACTCTTTCGACTGTGCATCTTCTTGTTGTGGAAGCATTGTGAATTATTAGCTCTTGACACCATGTTGTAACTGGTGAGTTCAACTTCAGGGAGTCATTGTGGTAATCGCGATAATGCCTAATCACATTGTCTCTTATCATTGACAAAACAATAGTAACTGGCATCATTCTCTCCCCAACAATCATTTTGTTCCAGGACTCCACGTGATTTGTGGACACAATTCCATACCTGCAACACATAATCAAAGGATAATGTAGGCGATATATGACAACGTCTGGGCGATATAACGGCATATGTAGAGAATAGAAACAACACAATAGCAGATATATATTTATATTGACTGACCTTGATTTTTCTTGAAAAGCACTTGCCCATTTTTGTACAGGACCAACATCCATAAGTTTTTCATGCGCCTTCTTGACATACACCAGATTCTAAGCATCATTCCCCAAAATTCATCTTGGTTGAGAGTTTTTGCACCTTCTTGGACCAAGAACTTGATTTTCTTGTTACCAAACTTGCCACTCAAGTGATAAGAACAGTACATATGGATAGCCTTTGGCAAGATTTTAGGGACACCCTGGATGATACTTTTGTGCCTATCAGATAACAAAATAAACTCATGATCCTTTCCAACAACATGGTCCCTTAACTTTGTGAAAAACCAGTCCCAACTTTCATTTTTCGCTTTCATAACAATTGCGAAAGCGATGGGGAAGATATGGTTGTTGCCATCAACTGCAATTGTTGTAAGAATTGTGCTAGGGTATCTTCCCTTAAGAAAAGTTCCATCAACCAAGATTATGGGACGTAGAGTCTTCTTGTAAGCTCTAATTGTAATACCATATGTCCAAAATATGCATTCAAAATTACCCAATGGATTGGTAAGAATGTCTGTTACTGCATCTGGATCCACCTTCTTCAGCTAACACAGCTTGAGATTTCTCTTTCTCTGAGTCATTTAGCCAATATAGGACAATTGTTGATTGTCAGTGGTTCGAGCGCGGTGAGATGTTTCAAAACGAGGTTCCATTCACTTTACCACAGATAAGCAAATTCAAATGGAAATCAGTACAATTTCAGCTTTTCTAAAGACTTGAGGTTTCCGAGAGCCGGTAATACCTGCAATCTCCATGATTGTCGAATTGTTAACTTCCGGAGGTTTGGAAGGAAATCTATACAGTTTTGGAATGGCAAATCCCATTCTTCCAAACCTTGCATATTTTCTAACCGCAATTCCTTCAATTTTGGGAAAATCACCACCACTTGTTGTTGTTCTTGATTATGATTACCAAGTGGTTCATCATCAAGCCCATAAAATTCGCATCCAAGTCTTTTCACAGATTTCAGCTCTTTTAATTGAAGAAATTCAAGAGACGGTAGCTTCCCCAAAGCAGGCAATTGCAAGCATTGACCGAGACTCCGCAAACTCAGCCGTGTCAAATTGGATAGTGATAAAATCCAATCTGGTAATCTGATTCCTCCATGATCTTTTATTACCAAATTTTCCAAGTTTATATGTGGTTGGAGGCCTTCTAGAATCTCCATTCTCATCTGATTATCATCATCATCTTCTTTTTCTTCTTCCCCTTTTAAACCAAAGTCCATCTTCAATGACAGAAGCTTTTCCTTCTTCTTTAGCTCAGCTTGTGCAGCCTCACCTACATTTCCAACTTGCCTCAACCCTGCTATTTTTAAATGTCCCTGGAGATGGTTTAGCAATTTCAATTCTCTGATCGTGCATCCTTTTTCTTTGTTCTTCTCTTGAGCATCAAGATTACCAACTATAAATACACCCAACGTACGAAGACAACTCAATCTCCCAATCCCGAACGGAAAATAACTTAGCTTCCCTGAATTATTGAATTCACATCCATCCAATTCAATATGTCTTAAGTTAGATAACTTTCCGATACCTTCTGGGAGACTTATAAGACTTATGCAAGAGTTCAGAATTAGAGTCTGCAGATTAGCTAGAGTACAAACACTCTCTGGCAATTCCTTCAACCTATAATTATAAGACAAGTCCAAGTACCGTAAAAGCACCAATCGTTCCACCTCACTTGGAAGTTCTTCAAAATCATAACAACTCAAACTCAACACTCTAAGGCATTTCAATTGATGCAACGATTCAAGAGCCAGTGTATCATATCGCCAATCTTGGAATCGTCTTAATGTGCGTAGATTTTTTTGTTCATATATATATGACCAATTCAAATCTCGTGCACATAAATGGCGAACCTTGATGCTACTAATGACTTCTTCCTTCTCCAAAATAATCGTTTCAGTTTTAGTGAGAAACTGAACAAAATCATGCATAAGATCGTGCATTTTGCAACTAAAGATGTTGCCTTTGTCATCTTTTTTGAAGTCCTGTAAAAATGAGAGCATTGCAAGATTATCAAAGTAGTCTTTCCCTATCATCTCCAGATCTTCACTTCCATTAGAGCCTAGATAACCTTGTGCCATCCACAATCGGATCATTTCTTTCTTTTCAATAATTGCATCTTTAGGAAAGACTGCAAAATACATCAAGCATTGCTTCAAGTATGACGGTAATGCGTAATAACTAAGCAAAATGGAAGGTAGAAAACCTTCCCCTTCTTCTTCAACGTCCCAAATGTTGCTCGCTAATACTTCTCGCCATTCCTGTTTTGTTGTCTTCAGGCACATCGTACTTGCTATAACCCTGACGGCTAAAGGAACCCCTTTGCATTTTTTCGAAATTTCCTTTCCAATATCTTCAAATATACCAAGATAGTCTTCCCTTTCCGAGAAAGCTATGCACTTGAAGAGTGACCAACAATCGTCGTCTGACAATTGTTCCAGCGAATGTGTATAGCTAGAATTAATCATTTTGGCAACCCTTACACTTCTTGACGTGACTATGATTCTACTTGTCGCGGCACCACAGTCTAGAGCATTCTTCAGTTGCAACCATTCTTTGCTAGGAAAAGACCACACATCGTCAAGCACAAGGATAAAACGCCTTCCTTGGACACATTCAGATAAGTTGTTATAAAGGGCTTGCCATCCAAAAGTATCAGGAACATTTCCTTTAACTTGTTGAATAATTTCTTTGGCAACATTTTCAACAAGAAAAGGATCAGATACACAAACCCATATCATCTTCTCAAAGCTTGCAATCACCTTCTCTTCTTTCAAAATCAGCTGAGCTAGAGTTGTCTTTCCGAAACCGCCTGTCCCAACTATAGAGATAACTGGGACATGTAAACTGGGAGCACTACTCTCACTCAATAGCTTGTTGATGAGAATATTTTTGTCCTCAACCCGGCCATAAATCTGAGGAACATCAGGCACAGCTATACTTGGTATTCGACGGATGCCATTACTTCGAATTTTATTGAGGTTAAACGTCTGTTTCTTTTCAATAATATCAACAAGTCGTTCGTTCAACTCCTTTATGTTCATACCAATACCATGACTGATGACAATGGGTTTAAAACAAGAGAAAAGGTTGAACAAATAGGATCGTACCTGCTTTATAATTGAAGCATTCAGATTAGGCTGTTGCCTGTCTGGAATGAGAGATCTAGTGCACCATTCATCCAATATGTCCTCTGCATCGTAGGAGATGTCTTTGAATTCTTCCAACCAAACCTTTACTGCTTTATTCTTCACTTGCTTGGCCTCAGCATCCTCAAGCACACCTTTGATGATAATGAGTGTATTGGTGAGGCTTTTGATTTCTTTTTTAACACCAGTTAACAGTCTTACTTCTTGTTCGAAACCATCTAAGATGATGGATCCCAATTTCTCCAAGACAACAGAAACCAACACTTCAGCCATTGTATTGAACAAATGAATGACACAATGGAAACAGTAAAACACAAACAAGAAACAATGGTTTCTAAATGCAAGTCTTTCTCTATTGTTTTGTATTCTTGTTCAATGATCATGCTGATATAGCTTTCACTTTCACTTTAATAAAAGAAGAAAAAAAAAAGGGAAAAGTAATGGCTTCCCACTTGCAAGTCGTTTCAAGTCAGAACACTGTGTCCCCATCTTTATATGAATTATTAGTAGTTTGTCTGCCATCTTTATATGAATTATTAGTAGTTTGTCTGCCATCTTTATATGAATTGTTCACACTGTCAAAATGCTATTAGAGTGTGTGGTGAACTGGTGGTGGTGTCATGTTTACAAAACCTACCTATACCTGTGGTTGAGCAAGGACTTACACAAAACATATATGGGACCTGTATTGGAGCTTGTACAAGTCAATAGCTAAACCAAAACTATCTGGTCTGCAATTGTATTGAGTGATGTGGTCTCGTCATGCAAGTCTTTAAGCCTCATAGAGGGTGTATTGTTGTATATTGGCTCGCAACAGTTGGGTGCACAGGATCATACCTTATAAGAGGTATGATCCATAGGATCAATTCCTATATTGGTTAAGGAAACCATATATGTGCAGGAGTTCTTATTATACTCGGTTTCTATTTATCTCAGTTTTGAACAAGTAATCCTATATGGATTTTGTTTCTATCCATGGGCTATAAATACCCAAGTAACTCGGTATTTGTAAAGACAAGACAAGAAAGTAGAAAACAATAGAAACATAGAGATAGAAAGAGTAAGTGAGAGAGAACTTTGGGAGCCAAGGGTATATTGGGTTTAAGCTGAGAGATTAAGATCTTGAGAAAGATACTAGGGAGATTATTGTAATCGGTGTTTCTTTTCTTATAGTGAAATCTTCTCATTGTTCCCCGTGGAGGTAGACATTGCCGAACCACGTATATTTTGGTGTTATTGTTCTTTATTGTTTTATTCTTCTTATACTATTGTTTATTGTTTGGTAACCTTTGACTTCATTGACTAAACGGATGATGTATTGCAAAGGAGGTGTTCTCACGAATATCTAGGTTGCGGGTTGTTGAAGTTGTTGGGATTTAATTAATCACTGCATATAGTTCAACAAGTGGTATCATGAGCTAAGGTTGGAATTAAGGTTTTGTCAAAGATGACGGAGACTACAGGTGTTCGTGCGAATAGTAACGATAAGAAACCGTCAGTTGCTACTCTTGGCGGCGGTGTAAAAGTTGAGATTAAACTGTTTGATGGTAGAGATAACTTTACACTATGGCAAAGGAAGATGAGAAACGTTTTGATCCAACAAGATCTTTATGTGGTTCTTGACGGGAAAGACAAGAAGCCAAAGGACATGTCAGAAGGCAAGTGGAGCAAAACAGATCTCAAAGCCATAAGTTCCATCGAACTTAGTGCCAAAGGTGATGTTTAATGTGATGGAGGAAACTAGCGCCAAAGGAACATGGGAAAAGCTTGAGAAACTGTATATGGATAAGTCTTTATCCAATAAACTTTTCTTAAAGGATGAACTCTTGAATCTTCGGATGGAAGAATGTGGTGATCTTATGGAACATCTAAATGTGTTCAATAAGTGTATCACAAATTTGCTACATGTGGATGTGAAGTATGACGATGACGACAAGTCTTTGTACCTGTTCAGATCTTTGCCTCCATCTTTCAAGCACTTCAGGACCACATTGATGTTCGACAAGGATACTTTAAAGTATGATAAACTTCATCAAGATATAATCTCTCATGTGAAGATGAATAAGAACACAGGTGAAGAGTCTCAAGCAGAATGACTATATGTCAAGAAATAAGAGAAGTAACACATCAAAAGGTAAGGGAAGATTTAAATCCAAGGATAAAGAAGGTTGTTTTGAATGTAGTGCGACAGACCACTGGAAACGAGATTGTAAGAAATATAAGGAAAAGAAGAAGAAGGCCGAAAATTCAAATTCAGCCAGGGTTGTTACAGATCATAGCGACGGAGAAATTTTAGCGACTTCTTCAAGTAATGATATTTCTTTGCCTTGGATTTTACATTGTGGTGCTTCTTATCATATGTGTTCAAACGAAAACTGGTTTGACACGTTTGAGAAAAGAAAAGGCGACGTAGTTTTTATGGGGAATAATTCCAGTTGTAAAGTTTGTGGAATCGGTATGGTAAAGTTGAAGATATGTATATGATGAAATTGTTAGGACTCTGGGTAACGTGATATATGTTCCTGCACTAAGGAAGAGTTTTATTTCCCTTGGTTATTTGGATAAGAATGGGTACACATACAAATCCAAAGATGGGAATCTCATAGTCTCAAATGGTTCACTTGTGATTATGAGAGGAGTAAGACTTTATAACAATCTGTACAACCTTTTGGGAAATACAGTAATTGGTGGAGCTGCAGTTTCTACACAAGAAAATTGCACTCAGTTTTGGCACTTGAGGCTAGGGCATATGAGTGAAAGAGCCATGGAAGAACTACACAAGCAACAATTGTTGAAGGGTGTAAGAGAGTGTAAATTTGAGTTCTGCAAGTATTGTATTATGGGAAAGCAAACTAAAGTACTCTTCAAAGCTGCAGATATAAAGAACAGAAGTACTTAACTATATTTCACTCAGATGTGTGGGGGCCTTCACCTACACAATCAAAATGTGGAGCTCGCTACTTTGTCACTTTCATGGATGATTTTTCGAAGAAAGTTTGGGTCTACTTCCTGAAGGAGAAATCCGAAGTTTTCACTAAATTCAAGGAGTGGAAGGCAGAGGTAGAGAATCAAATAGGCAGAAAAATCAAGTATCTAATAACTGACAATGGCGGTGAATATAAGGATATGAAGTTTCTACAATACTGCAAAGATGAAGGTATTGCAAGGCATTTTACCGTGAAGAAAAATCCCCAACAGAACGGAACTGCAGAAAGGATGAATAAAACTCTTATGAATAAAGAGAGGTGCATGAGGTTTCATGCAGGTCTGCCAGAGATGTTTTGGGCAGAGTCACTTAACCATGCTTGTTGTGTGTACTCTATGTAAAAAACCCGACAGGTGTCATCGGTGGCTGTATAAGAAGCTAAACTGGGAGCACCTGAGCATTAGCCAGCCAGACCTGGGCTATCGGGTAGGGCCCAACCTGGTCTCAAGGAGTCCACATACGCTCTGTGGATCTTGACCTACCGGATGGTCCACGATTAATGGGTGAAGCCCCGGTTACTGTATAAGAAGTTGAACCGTGGGCTCCCATACATCAGCCAGGCCCACCTCAGTCAAGTAAGCCAGGTCTGGCCCAGTAAAGTCCAGCAGCGACAGAGGCTCATCCAAAGACTTAGCAGAAGTCCAGAGGACTTGGCCAGGGTGTATGCAACGAAGATTGGGCCTCCGGTCAGAGGAGTCAAGCCCAAGTCTTTGCTTCCGGACTTGGTCAAATCCAAGTCCCAACTAACTGGATAAGTCCAGCAAGATTCCAAGCTAACAGAACCCATTGTTCTAGCCCGCTGGAGAAGATAAAGGAAGACCCAATTTGAACCAAAGCCTATTAGAGGATGCCACGTGCCAGTCATCATGGTCAAAGGGAATTCAAACCAAAGGGATAACCACTCAGCAGCATGCAAGCTATCTCTACGGAAAGCATCTTCACGTACAGTTGAACTACCTGAGTTCATGGAGTCAAAACCGGAGGGGTGGTTGAGCCAGCCTCCTCCGGTCTACTACAAATATATAAGTTCTTAACCTCCTGAACTACACGACTTTCACTAAGCAACTCCATTAAAGCTTAGTAGAGGCAGAGACTTGATTCCAAGTTCATCTTCTTGGATACGTAGGCAGCCTGATCCTCATCTGGTCCAGTCTTATTGTATACCCCCATCCCATCTCAGTCTGTACAAGGTTTTCATTGTAACTGTTCGATTAATCAATACATATCTCGAGTTTGTGGATCAAATTTTTGCACCCACACTTGTCACTTGGTTAATCGTTCACCATCCAAGATGCTTGATTTCAGATGTGCAGAAAAGGTATGGTCAGGTAAACCGGTAGACTACTCTACTTTAAAGGTATTTGGATGTAGTGCATATGCTCTTATTCTTAGTGATGAAAGAACCAAACTTTAACCCAATTCTCATGAATGCATTTTCATTGGCTTCGAGAAGGGAGTGAAGGGTTATAAGTTATGGGATCCAGTGAACCGAAAGAAAATCCTTAGTAAAGATGTTGTGTTTGATGAGAAGACTATGCCTATGAATCAAGACATGAAGAATGGTGAGAAAAACATTATTGTTAAGAAAGCAACTACAGAGATATCTCATCTTACTAAGGTATCCAACAGGGAGACTCCTATTCAGGTAGAGGAGTCAGATGCAGAGGTTGAAGAGGATGGGCTAGAACAACAACAGTGTGAAAAGGAGGTTGAATCTAATAAAGATAAGTAACAACCTTACAGCATAGCAAAGAACCGGGCCAAAGATAAGTCAAAGCACCTATTAGACTTAGGTTTGAGGAAGAAGTTCATTATGCTTTAAGCATTAGTGAAGGTGATCCTACTTCTTTTCGTGAAACAGTTGAAAGTAACGAAAGAGAAGAGTGGATTGAAGCTATGGCTGAAGAGATGGAATCTTTATACTAGAACTCCGTTTGGGAGTTGGTTCCTAAACCCGCAGAAAGAAAAATTGTTGGCTGTAAATGGGTTTACAGGAAGAAGGAAGGAATGCATAAGAAAGAACCACCAAAGTTCAAAAGACGTTTGGTAGCGAAGGGGTACTCATAGAAGGAAGGAGTTGATTATGATGAAATTTTCTCTCCGATAGTGAAAAATACTTCTATTAAAGTGTTACTATCACTGGATGCTCGGCAGGATATGGAGCTTGAGCAGTTAGATGTCAAAACTGCTTTTCTTCATGGTGAATTAGAGGAAGTCATCTACATGGCTCAACCTCAGGGTTTTGTTGAAGCTGGTAAGAAAAATCTGGTTTGTAGGTTAAAGAGGTCTCTTTACGGGCTCAAACAATCTTCAAGGCAGTGGTACAAATGCTTCGACTCTTATATACTGAACATTGGGTATAGAAGATGTGACTATGATGTTGTGTGTACACTCATGTGTTCGATGATAGGATGGTGATCCAATTGCTACTTTATCTAGATGACATGTTTATTGCTTATCGAGATATGTCTAGAATTAAGGAGTTGAAGACGTTATTAAGCAAGGAATTTGACAAGAAGGATCTTGGTTCTGCACAGAAGATCCAAGGTATGGAGATAAGGAGAGACAGAAAAGCTGGAAAGTTATGGCTGTCACAAATCAAGTACATTCAAAAGGTACTTGAGCGCTTTATTATGATTGATGCAGATCCTATGTCAACTCCTTTGAACAACAATTTCGTTTTAAACAAAAGTCAATGTCCTTCCACAGATGCTGAAGTGGAAGAGATGAAGAAGAAGCCGTATGCAAGCGCAGTAGGGTGTTTCATATACTCAATGGTATGCACAAGACCTGATTTAGCTCAAGCACGAAGTGTAGTATCGAGATACATGGCGAATCTGGGAAAACCACACTGGAAAGCTGTTACATGGATTCTCAAGTATTTGAAGGGCACTAAGACTTTGGGTATCTTGTTTGAAAGACAACAAGGGAAAGCATGTGTTTCGGGTTATATGGATGCTGATTATGTAGGAGATTTAGATAAGCGAAAATCCACCACATGGTATGTCTTCACTTATGGTGGAGGACCGAAAAGTTGGAGATCAATGCTCCAAATGGTTACTGTTTTATCTACTACTGAGGCAGAGTATATGGCGGTAACAGAAGCTAGCAAACAAGCTATTTGGCTGAAGGGATTACTAAACACATTCGGGTTAGATCAAAGTTCTATGATGATAAGATGTGACAGTCAGAGTGCTATTTGTCTTGTGAAGAATCAAATATTTCATGCAAGTACAAAACATATTGATATTCGCTATTATCGGATTTGGGATTGGGGCGGTCCAAATCTCAGCCCAAACCGGGTCCTATTGAAGCCCACAAGTCAGAATTTTTATTTTAGGCATTTATTTAAGTACAATATTAAAAAGGCTCTACAAGAAGATCCAAAACTCTGATTTGGGCCTATGAGCTGTCCAATTGAAGGTCTTGGTCCAAAATACAATTTAAGCTCAAGAAGATTAGGTTTTGCTGAAGACCTAATTCCTTTAGAAGACCAACAGCAACAGCCACAAATTTGACCTAATTTAAAAGTCTTTGCATGCAAGTATTATGCTTTGTATTTACTATATAAGAGAAGTAGTAGCTAGGGTTTAGGTAGTTTATATTAGAGAGTTTATGTTGAAGATTTAGGTTTTCATCTTCTTCTTTTGTATTGAACTCAATCATTATCAATATCAATCCATTACTTTTCCTTTATGATGTTTTGTTATTTATTTATTTATTCCATGGTGTTATCATCAAGGATGAGTAGCTAAATTCCCTTAGGGGGATGGTTGAAGCACCCTAGATGATGCAAAAGCACTATGTTTGTACTTAATGTTCATTGTGATTCAAAGTTCTTAATGTTTATTTACTTCTAATTCGCGATATGATTTAAGTATGATTATTTGTATGTTATTGTTATCCATGTTGTTAAAATACTATTGTTAGAGTATAGGGAGACCTAGCTATAATGGTTGCATTTATATTGATTGGAGATATGTGATGGAATAGCTGAGAGGTGATTATTACATGTTTATAATATATATATCTACAGTTAATATCTTTTATTGGAACCCTTTTGTAATTAAATTGATATCCGAGAGGTGACGGTCTAGTTATGAATTAATATGTTGAATTAATTAGATTGAATAGCTGAGAGGTGGCAGTTTAATTAATGAGATATATTCAATAACATGCATAAGAGAATCTTGTTTTAATTGAGTGAAATAGCTGAGAGGTGACTACTTTATTATTATAGGTATTAATGATTAATTGGAATAGCTGAGAGGTGACTAATTAATTGTTATAAATTGAAAATGAAAGAATAACATGTTATGTTTGCATGATTTAGTTTGTGGATACCAACTTTTCCCCCATTTCATCAAAAGATCTTCTTTACATCTCTACCATCTTCTTAAGTTAGTTTAATTATTAGTCGTTTTATTATTGCATATAGGAAGTAGAATCAATCTCAATCTTATTGTTGATTCCCTTGGTGTTTCTTAACAATTGTTTTCTATTGTGTTTGAGCTAAAATCTTCACCTTTGAGGTGGGTACGACCCTTGCTTGTTACTTGTCTACTTTGATAATCAATATATACATGCAAAAGAAAAAAATCATTATAAATCTATCTTTTGATTAAAACTTACATCTTTAGCTTCTATCAGGTAGGCATTGCCGAACCACGTATATTTTGGTGTTATTGTTCTTTATTGTTTTATTCTTCTTATACTATTGTTTATTGTTTGGTAATCTTTGACTTCATTGACAAAACAGATCATGTATTGCAAAAGAGGTGTTCTCACAAATATCTAGGTTGCGGGTTGTTGGGATTTAATTAATCAATGGATATAGTTCAACAGTATTTACACAAAAATCAATAAAGGGAGGAGAAACACTCAAGAGGCTGGGGTACACTTAAGCAGAACAACACAAGGGTCTAACGAGAGCTAACTTTAAAATAAAGCTCAGTTTTAGATGAATTATTAATTTGTCAGACAATGAATGGTGTAATGTTAACTTGCAAGTCGTTTAAAGTCTGAACATTAGCTAAAAGAAAATTGAAACGGTGTCCCCATCTCCGGTATCTTTCTAGTACAGTATATAATAGATTGATTAGTGTCGTAATGCGTAATGCGTTCTTTTTAGTTATATATTTGCTTTTTAATAAACTCGGTTTTTGTCGATCAATTTTTTTTTTCTTTGCTTTATTCAGTTTCTGTCAATACTAAACTTGTTCGTTTAGGAGGTCATTTTCTTGACTCTTTCAACAAATGCTTTATTCTTCCCTAACAAAAAAAAGCAATTCTTGGAAATTTAGATTCCAGATTCATCATAAAGGACTTAGTGCCACTAATCTTGTAAGGGACTTAGCTTGTTGCCCACTAGTTTCCAATAATTGTGCCTGAACAAGGACTTGCACAAACATTTATGGGACTTGTATTGGAGTTTATACAAGTCAATAGATACACCAAAACAATCTGGTCTACAATTGTACTGAGCCAAGGTGTTATCTTTTTATGAATTATTTTTTCACACCGCGAAATGCCAATGTGTGTGGTGGTTGTGTGATGTTTACAAAATCAGTATGCATTAATGCATTGATAAACAACTAATAACGAACCAATGAATTCTTTAGCCTGGACGGATGAACTTGTTCTCATATTTTTGTTGCATTTTCTTCTTTATAAAAAATATCAATCATTTAGTTTGTTAGACGTCCTTTTAAAGTTGACACCATGTCCCCATATTGGCATCTTTATATGAATATTATTAGTTGTTGTCGGCCATCTTGATCTTGATATGTACTATTCACGCCGTTAAAATGCCAATTGAGTGTGTGGTGAACTGGTGGTGGTGTTTATTTACAAATCTTTAAGCATTAACATTTTAGAGCAATGCCAATGCTAAAAGTGAAACCTAAACTTTTATCAGAAAACGTCAGGTGACACGTCAACATTGGTACTAATTATTAACATTAAAACTTACAGTTGGTTTTTAGAGGTGCCAACGCAGTTCTACAAAAACTTAACCTGTCAGATATATAGCGCCACAATTTGTGGCGGATAACATTATTTTAACTGTCACAGTTTGTGGTGGATAAGTTATCGGCTGATAGTTCTAACCGCCACAGTTTTTGGTATTTGATTTCTTTTTTAACACCAGTTACCAGTCTTACTTCTTGTTCGAGACCATCTAAGATGATTGATCCCAATTTCTCCAAGACAACAGAAACCAACACTTCAGCCATTGTATTGAACAAATGAATGACACTATGGAAACTGTAAAACACAAACAAGAAACAATGGTTTCTAGTTGCAAGCCTCTCTATTGTATTCTCGTTCAATAATTAAGCAATAATGATTCTTGTTCAATGATCATGCTGATATAGCTTTCACTTTCACTTTCACTTTAATAGTTTAATAAAAGAAAAAAAATAAGGAAAAGTAATGCCTCTAATGGCTTCCCACTTGCAAGTCGTTTCAAGTCAGCACAGTGTCCCCATCTCTGGAGTTTCTCAATTGTCCCCATCTTTATATGAATTATTAGTAGTTTGTCTGGCATCTTTATATGAATTGTTCACACTGCCAAAATGCCAATTGAGGTGAACTAGTGGTGGTGTCATGTTTACAAAATCTACCTATACGGCTATACCTGTGCCTGAGCAAGGACTTACCCAAACATATATGGGATCTGTATTGGGGCTTGTACAAGCCAATAGCTAAACCAAAACTATCTGGTCTACAATTGTACTAAGCGATGTGGTCTCGACAGGCAAGTCTTTAAGTCTCATAGAGAGTGTATTTTACGCAAAAATCAATAAAGGGAGGTGTAGGGGTACTACATACAACACCCAATCAAAACACCACACGTGGCATACCTTAGTAATTCACCAGGTCGATCAGGAAATGACCTCATCTGATCCGACCAATGCAGGTCGACCATGTTACCGTTGCCGACCTCATTACATACACGTGCCCTTAATCAATGCTCAAGGAATATCTTGGTCCGTTACACATTTAATGTCAGATATCATGTAATCAATAGATGTCGGAAAATCCGCATGATCCCATGATCTGCGCCCTTCCACCTTCTATAAAAACAAAACTACGATGGCTTGATCTCTAAGTTCCACTCCCTTGAGCTAGAGTGCGTAGGCAATCTCGACCTCACCGAGGTGCAGCCACCCCCAATCTCAATCTCCCATCTTGGTCAGGCAAACAATGACCTGACCTAATTAATAGATTAATCCGAAAACTGTAGCGACCCGACCTATATCACCACCAATATTGTCCCCACTTAGCCACTGCGGACGTCCGACAGTGTGGGGTTTTACGGGCAGCAGCCTGCTGATAGTATAGTTTTGGCTACACTAAACAAAAGATTGTATTTTTATCTTGAATTTTTCTTCTTGTGCCTGTATAAATTGGATATCAAAGTAGACAAGTAACAAGCAAGGGTCGTACCCACCTCAGAGGGGGAGATTTGAGCTCAAACACAATTGAAAACAATAATTAAGTAACACCAATGAGTCAATAAACAAGGTTTAAGATTGATTCTAACTTCCTACAGACAATAATAATAAGTAAACCCTAACTTAAGAATATTGAAGAGATGTAAAGAAGATATATAATGACAAAGGGGGAGAATTGGTATCCAGAAACTAAATCATGCAAACATATCATGTTGTTCCTTCATATTCAATCTATAATAATTAATTAGTCACCTCTCGGTTATTCCAACTAATCATTAATACCTATAATAATCAAGTAGTCACCTCTCAGCTATTCCACTCAAACTAAAACGGGATTCTCTTATGCATATTATTGAATATGTCTTGTTAATTAAACCGTCACCTCTCAGCTATTCAATTTAATTAACTCGACATATTATTCATAATTAAACCGTCACCTCTCAGTTATTTGACTTAATCACAAAAGGGTTCCAATAAAAGATATCAACTTTGGATATGTAATAATCACCTCTCAGCTATTTCACTACACATCCTTAATCAATATAAATAAAACCATTAAAGCTAGGTCTCCCTAAACCCTAACAATAGTATTTTAACAACATGGATAACAATAGCATGCAAATAATCATACTTACCTCATATCGCGAATTAGAAGTAAATAAGCATTAAAAACTTTGAATCACAATGAACAATAAGAACAAACATGGTGCTTTTGCATCATCTAGAGTGCTTCAACCATCCCCCTAAGGAGATTTAGCTATTCATCCTTGATTATGACACCATGGAATAAATAAATAAATAACAAAACATCATAAAGTAAAGTGATTTGATTGATATGAATAGAGTTTGATACAAAGAAGAAGAAGAACTTTCTCTCACAAAAATATTCTCTTTTCTCTGTCTATGAAAAACTCTAGATCTAAAAGATGGGAGTCTAAAAGATACATAAACCTTAACTACTACTTCTCTTATATAGAAATACAAAGTAGAATACCTGCATGCAAAGACTTCCAAACTAGGTCAAATTCGTGGCTGCTGCTGTTGGTCTTCTAGAGGCATTAGGTTTATAGAAAAACCTAATTCTCTTGGTCTTAAGTTGTAGCTTGGACTAAGACCTTCAGTTTGATAGCTCATGGGCCCAAATCAGACTTCTAGATCTCCTTGTAGAGCCTTTTTAAGTTTGGACTTTAAATAAAGCCCTAAATAGAAATTTTAACTTGTGGGCCCCAATAGGACCCGGTTTGGGCTGAGATTTGGACCGCCCCACTTTGACATAAAGTCAAGTCAACTGGTCTGACCGTGGGGTGCTCTCAGCAGATCTGTGGGTGCAAATATCAATTCTCATCCTCTTGTGCAAATAACACATTTTTGCTTGTTTTTGTTGACTTTTCGCGGGCTTTAACACAATATTCACATTTCGGCTCATAAAACCTACACAATAGACAAGAAAGCACTAATCAATAGATATAACACAATAATATAAGCTAAGTGCCATACAAACAAGGTGTTATTCGGGGGATAAATATACACTTTTGAGGATTGATCACCAGCTTCCTAGGAGGTCACCCATCCTGAGACTACTCCCACCCGAGCACGCTTAACTTCAGAGTTCTTTTGAACCCTGGAGCCAAGTGTGCCCAAAAGGCCTCGGTGATTATATTTGACGAATCTATACCTATATTCTAATGTTAGGACATCCCCCTCTTAGGTGTCGTAGGACCCACCCCTCAACAAACTACCTGTCGACCCGGGGTGTTACAATCCCACCACCTTAGAGGAGAGCCGTTCTCGGCTCTGGAATATACAGCCCCAGATCTCCGAGGTTCCCTGCCCCTCGCGAGACGAGTACCCGACGCAACCGTCACCCCTTTAACGGGCTAGGCGCCTTTCCAGCATACTCTCCCACCTTCGACAGGAGAACCATCGTCGGCTCTGATACCATTTGTAGCTACCCGACCTATATCACCACCGATATTGTCCCCACTTAGCCACTGCGGACGTTCAACAGTGTGGGGTTTTATGAGCAGCAGCCTGCTTACCAAGAGGCCACCCATCCTGAGACTACTCCCACTCGAGCACGCTTAACTTCGGAGTTCTTTCGAACCCTGAAGCCAAGTGTGCCCAAAAGGCCTCGGTGATTATATTTGACGGATCTATACCTATATTCCAATGTCAGGACATCCCCCTCTTAGGTGTCGTAGGACCCACCCCTCGGCAAACCACCTGTCGACCCGGGGTGTTACAGAAACAGGTTAATACAGGAGGAAAAACACTCAAGAGGCAATGACTTAACCAAAACAACACAAGGGTCTAATAACTTTAAAACGAAGGTCAGTTTTCGATGAATTATTAATTTGTCAGATAATGAATGGTGTAATGTTAACTTGCAAGTCGTTTAAAGTCTGAACATTAGCTAAAAGAACATATTGCCACTAATCTTGTAAGGGACTTAGCTTGTTGCCCACTCGTCTGCTATAATTATGCCTGAGAACATCTTCAATCCTACAATATCTTTATATAGCCACGTACGTAGGATGTTTTTACAACATCTTATGAGTGTAAAAATAGCCAAAAACTTAAGACTAAAAACAACATTGTATTAACCTATTTCTAGATTAATGCACTGCTGGGTCAGGTCGCTAGGGAGACTTGACCAAATGGGGATGTTTGAGATCGGGGTGGCTGCACCTCGTTGAGATCGAGATTGCCTACGTACTCTAGCTCGGGGGAATTGAACTTAGAGATCAAGCCATCGTAGTTCTGTTTATATAGAAGATAGAAGGGCGTGGATCGTGGATCTTGCAGATTCTCCGCCATCATAATGAGGATTAAATGAGTAACGCGCGCGGATCATCCCTGTGAATTAATTGTGTAACTGATGAGAATATTCTGTGCATTGAATGAGAGCACGTGTGTATGGCAGGTCGCTGCTCGTTGTATGATCGGGTCGCTGTGAACGAGCTACTAGGATGTCGTTGCTGTAGCGACCTGGTAACTGGATGACTGTGCCACGTGGCTGCTTTTGATTGGCTGGAGTATGTAGTACCCCTACATAAGCCCCCTCTTTTTAGGTCGGCTGGTGAAGGCGGGCTGAAAAGACTTAATGCACCATTCGATGTTGATATGATGTTCACTTTTTGAATTTGGTGACGTGGCAGTCATGCAGCGCTGTTTGTGGTAATCATGGCGCTATTACGGGGAAGTGGAGGAGTTTCCTTGGATAGTTAGCCGTGTAGTTATGGCAACTGACGCACGTATTGCTTGATTGAATGTCTGTTTTGCACGTGGACTGATCCAACGGTGGAGACGAACAGTTTTGTGAGTGGAGAATAACTGCATTGCATATTGATCCTTTGGTCGATCTCAGCCGTTCGTCTGTTTTGAATCGATGGCTGGAAATGCTTGAGCTATAGTATATAAACTGTAGTTACCTTGAGAAGGGTTTGCCTATCTTGCCTTTATTTGAATTGCTGCCGCTTTTGCATTGCGATCTGAAGAACTTTGAGAGCTCGTGAGGTTTGTTTTCTTTTCCTTGATTGTTTACTTTCTTTTGTTTTCTTCTTCTGTTGTCGTCTGTATTGTTTGGGAGTAATGTCTGAGGGTAGTGATTCGCAAAATGATCACTTGAGTGGTGGTGGGGTTGAGGAGTATGAGTCTGAGAGTACTCATTCTGACCGTTCGTCTCCCGTTCTTGATGATGAGGTAGATAGCCCCCAGAGTAGTGGTTCGCATGGGGCAGACTCTTCAGATGATGAACTGGTGGAGGGAGACGGCGGTGAAATGTGTAGGGTTGTAAATATGAATTATGTAAACAGGCACATCGTAGTTAGGAAAATGTATGGGTTTAGGTCGATTAGGCATTTGGAGATTAGGTTTCTAGGAGACCGTTTACTATCCCCTGATTACCGACCTAATAACCCTTTCTCAACTGTCTTTACTCTGCCCCAATTCCGTGCTGGGTTGAGGTTGCCATTGTCTCGATTGGTGGTCGACCTGTTGAATGCCATTAGGCGAGCTCCCTGTCAGATGAATGGTAATTTCTGGCGGAACATGAGGGTAATTGACGACCTCAACAAGTTGCACAGGTGGAACATTTCAGTGGAAGATGTATTGAACCACTTTAGCTTTAAACGGTCGTCGAAGGTTGAACTCTCGGGCTATAACATGCAAGTTAGGCCGGACCGTTTGCCATTAATCTATCCAGTAAGTAGCGAGCCATGGTGGAAAGATCCCATGCTGAATACTGGGTCGATTGTTGAAGGGGATATTCAGTTGCGTCATACGATTAGGCATGACGATCGTAAGTTTGTTGTCTGTAGTACTAGGATTGTTGATTTGCCATCTTTATATGAATTGTTAGTAGTTTGTCTGCCATCTTTATATGAATTGTTCACACTGTCAAAATGCTATTAGAGTGTGTGGTGAACTGGTGGTGGTGTCATGTTTACAAAACCTACCTATACCTGTGCTTGAGCAAGGATTTACACAAAACATATATGGGACCTGTATTGGAGCTTGTACAAGTCAATAGCTAAACCAAAACTATCTGGTCTGCAATTGTATTGAGTGATGTGGTCTCGACATGCAAGTCTTTAAGCCTCATAGAGGGTGTATTTGTTGTATATTGGCTCGCAACAGTTGGGTGCATAGGATCATACCTTATAAGAGGTGTGATCCATAGGATCAATTCCTATAATGGTTAAGGAAACCATATACATGCAGGAGTTTTTATTATACTCGGTTTCCTATTTATCTCAGTTTTGAACAAGTAATCCTATATGGATTTGGTTTCTATTCATGGGCTATAAATACCCAAGTAACTCGGTATTTGTAAAGACAAGACAAGAAAGTAGAAAACAATAGAAACATAGAGATAGAAAGAGTAAGTGAGAGAGAACTTTGGGAGCCAAGGGTATATTGGGTTTAAGCTGAGAGATTAAGATCTTGAGAAAGATACTAGGGAGATTATTGTAATCGGTGTTTCTTTTCTTATAGTGAAACCTTCTCAATGTTCCCCGTGGAGGTAGGCATTGCCGAACCACGTATATTTTGGTGTTATTGTTCTTTATTGTTTTATTCTTCTTATACTATTGTTTATTGTTTGGTAATCTTTGACTTCATTGACTAAACGGATCCTGTATTGCAAAGGAGGTGTTCTCACGAATATCTAGGTTGCGGGTTGTTGACGTTGTTGGGATTTAATTAATCACTGCATATAGTTCAACAAGTGGTATCAAGAGCTTAGGTTGGAATTAAGGTTTTGTCAAAGATGACGGAGACTACAGGTGTTCGTGCGAATAGTAACGATAAGAAACCATCGGTTGCTACTCTTGGCGGCGGTGTAAAAGTTGAGATTAAACCGTTTGATGGTAGAGATAACTTTACACTATGGCAAAGGAAGATGAGAAACGTTTTGATCCAACAAGATCTTTATGTGGTTCATCTTGACGGGAAAGACAAGAAGCCAAAGGACATGTCAGATGACGAGTGGAGCAAAACAAATCTCAAAGCCATGAGTTCCATCGAACTACATATCTCGGACGAGGTGATGTTTAATGTGATGGAGGAAACTAGCGCCAAAGCAGGAACATGGGAAAAGCTTGAGAAGTTGTATAGGGTAAGTCTTTATCCAATAAACTTTTCTTAAAGGATGAACTCTTGAATCTTCGGATGGAAGAATGTGGTGATCTTATGGAACATCTAAATGTGTTCAATAAGTGTATCACAATTTTGCTACGGGTGGATGTGAAGTATGACGATGAAGAAAAGTCTCTGTACCTGTTCAGATCTTTGCCTCTATCTTTCAAGCACTTCAGGACCACATTGATGTTCGACAAGGATACTTTAAAGTATGATAAAGTTGTTCAAGATATAATCTCTCATGTGAAGATGAATAAGAACACAGGTGAAGAGTCTCAAGCAGAATGACTATATGTCAAGAATTCAAATGAGAGGGGTCGAACAAATAAAAGAAGTGACAAATCAAAAGGTAAGGGAAGATTTAAATCCAAGGATAAAGAAGGTTGTTTTGAATATGGTGCGACAGACCACTGAAAACGAGATTGTAAGAAATATAAGGAAAAGAAGAAGAAGGCCGAAAATTCAAATTCAGCCAGGGTTGTTACAGATCATAGCGACGGAGAAATTTTAGCGACTTCTTCAGGTAATGATATTTCTTTGCCTTGGATTTTACATTGTGGTGCTTCTTATCATATGTGTTCAAACGAAGACTGGTTTGATACGTTTGAGAAAAGAAAAGACGACGTAGTTTTTATGGGGAATATTCTAGTTGTAAAGTTTGTGGAATCGGTATGGTAAAGTTGAAGATGCGTATATGAAGAAATTGGTAGGACTCTGGGTAACGTGATATATGTTCCTGCACTAAGGAAGAATCTTATTTCCCTTGGTTATTTGGATAAGAATGGGTACACATACAAATCCAAAGATGGGAATCTCATAGTCTCAAATGGTTCACTTGTGATTATGGGAGGAGTAAGACTTTCTAACAATTTGTACAAGCTTTTGGGAAATACAGTAATTGGTGAAGCTGCAGTTTCTACACAAGAAAATCACACTCAGTTTTGGAACTTGAGGCTAGGGCATATGAGTGAAAGAGCCATGGAAGAACTACAGAAGCAACAATTGTTGAAGGGTGTAGGAGTGTGTAAACTTGAGTTATGCAAGTATTGTATTATGGGAAAGCAAACTAAAGTACTCTTCAAAGCTGCAAATACAAAGAACAGAAGTACTTAACTATATTCAGTCAGATGTGTGGGGGCCTTCACCTATTCAATCAAAATGTGGAGCTCGCTACTTTGTCACTTTCATGGATGATTTTTCGAGGAAAGTTTGGGTCTACTTCATGAAGGAGAAATCCGAAGTTTTCACTAAATTCAAGGAGTGGAAGGCAGAGGTAGAGAATCAAATAGATAGAAAAATCAAGTATCTAAGAACTGACAATGGCGGTGAATATAAGAATATGAAGTTTCTACAATACTACAAAGATGAAGGTATTGCAAAGCATTTTACCGTGAAGAAGAATCCCCAACAGAACGGAACTGCAGAAAGGATGAATAGAACTCTTATGAATAAAGAGAGGTGCATGAGGTTTCATGCAGGTCTGCCAGAGATGTTTTGGGCAGAGTCACTTAACCATGCTTGTTGTGTGTACCCTAGGTAAAAAACCCGACAGGTGTCATCGGTGGCTGTATAAGAAGCTAAACCGGGAGTACCTGAGCATTAGCCAGCCAGACCTGGGCTATCGGGTAGGGCCCACCCTGGTCTCAAGGAGTCCACATACGCTCTGTGGATCTTGACCTACCGGTTGATCCACGATCGATGGGTGGAGCCCCGGTTACTGTATAAGAAGTTGAACCGTGGGCTCCCATACATCAGCCAGGCCCACCTCAGTCAAGTAAGCCAGGTCTGGCCTAGTAAAGTCCAGCAGGGAAAGAGGCTCATCCAAAGGCTTAGCAGAAGCCCAGAGGACCTGGCTAGGGTGTATGCAATGAAGATTGGGCCTCCGGTCAGAGGAGTCAAGCCCAAGTCTTTGCTTCCGGACTTGGTCAAATCCAAGTCCCAACTAACTGGATAAGTCCAGCAAGATTCCAGGCTAACAGAACCCATTGTTCTAGCCCGCTGGAGAAGATAAAGGAAGACCCAATTTGAACCAAAGCCTATCAGAGGATGCCACATGGCAGTCATCATGGTCAAAGGGAATTCAAACCAAAGGGATAACCGCTCAGCAGCATGCAAGCTATCTCTACGGAAAACATCTTCATGTACAGTTGAACTACCTGAGTTCATGGAGTCAAAACCGGAGGGGTGGTTGAGCCAGCCTCCTCCGGTCTACTACAAATACAGGAGTTCTTAACCTCCTGAACTACACGACTTTCACTAAGCAGCTCCATTAAATCTTAGTGGAAGCAGAGACTTGATTCCAAGTTCATCTTCTTGGATACGTAGGCAGCCTGATCCTCATCAGGTCCAGTCTCATTGTATACCCCCATCCCATCTGAGTCTGTACAAGGTTTTCATTGTAACTGTTCGATTAATCAATACATATCTCGAGTTTGTGGATCAAATTTTTGCACCCACACTTGTCACTTGGTTAATCGTTGACCATCCAAGATGCTTGATTTCATATGTGCAGAAAAGGTATGGTCAGGTAAACCGGTAGACTACTCTAATTTGAAGGTATTTGGATGTAGTGCATATGCTCTTATTCCTAGTGATGAAAGAACCAAACTTAAACCCAATTCTCATGAATGCATTTTCATCGGCTTCGAGAAGGGAGTGAAAGGTTATAAGTTATGGGATCCAGTGAACCGAAAGAAAATCCTTAGTAGAGATGTTGTGTTTGATGAGAAGACTATGCCTATGAATCAAGACATGAAGAATGGTGAGAAAAACATTATTGTTAAGAAAGCAACTACAGAGATATCTCCTCTTACTAAGGTATCCAACAGGGAGACTCATATTCAGGTGGAGGAGTCAGATGCAGAGGTTAAAGAGGATGGGCCAGAACAACAATAATGTGAAAAGGAGGTTGAATCTAATAAAGATAAGCAACAACCTTACAACATAGCAAAGAATCGGGCCAAAGATAAGTCAAAGCACCTATTAGACATGGGTTTGAGGAAGAAGTTCATTATGCTTTAAGCATTAGTGAAGGTGATCCTACTTCTTTTCGTGAAACAGTCGAAAGTAACGAAAGAGAAGAGTGGATTGAAGCTATGGCTGAAGAGATGGAATCTCTATACTAGAACTCTATTTAGGAGTTGGTTCCTAAACCCGCGGAAAGAAAAGTTGTTGGCTGTAAATGGGTTTACAGAAAGAAGAAAAGAATGCATGAGAAAGAACCACCAAAGTTCAACGAAATTTTCTCTCCGGTAGTGAAACATACTTCTATTAAAGTGTTACTATCACTGGATGCTCGGCAGGATATGGAGCTTGAGCAGTTAGATGTCAAAACTGTTTTTCTCCATGGTGAATTAGAGGAAGTCATCTACATGGCTCAACCTCAGGGTTTTGTTGAAGCTGGTAAGAAAAATCTGGTTTGTAAGTTAAAGAGGTCTCTTTACGGGCTCAAATAATCTTCAAGGCAGTGGTACAAACGCTTCGACTCTTATATACTGAACATTGGGTATAGAAGATGTGACTATGATTGTTGTGTGTACACTCATGTGTTCGATGATAGGATGGTGATCCTATTGCTACTTTATCTAGACGACATGCTTATTGTTTGTCGGGATATGTCTAGAATTAAGGAGTTGAAGACGTTATTAAGCAAGGAATTTGACAAGAAGGATCTTGGTTCTGCACAGAAGATCCTAGGTATGGAGATAATGAGAGACAGAAAAGCTGGAAAGTTATGGCTGTCACAAATCAAGTACATTCAAAAGGTACTTGAGCGCTTTAATATGATTGATGCAGATCCTATGTCAACTCCTTTGAACAACAATTTCGTTTTAAACAAAAGTCAATGTCCTTCCACAGATGCTGAAGTGGAAGAGATGAAGAAGAAGAAGCCGTATGCAACCGCAGTAGGGTGTCTCATATACTCAATGGTATGCACAAGACCTGATTTAGCTCAAGCACGAAGTGTAGTATCGAGATACATGGCGAATCTGGGAAAACCACACTGGAAAGCTGTTACATGGATTCTCAAGTATTTGAAGGGCACTAAGACTTTGGGTATCTTATTTGAAAGACAATAAGGGAAAACATGTGTTTCGGGTTATGTGGATGCTGATTATGTAGGAGATTTAGATAAGCGAAAATCCACCACATGGTACGTCTTCACTTATGGTGGAGGACCGAAAAGTTGGAGATCAATGCTCCAAACGGTTATTGTTTTATCTACTACTGAGGCAGAGTATATGGCGGTAACAGAAGCTTGCAAGGAAGCTATTTGGCTGAAGGGATTAGTAAGCACATTCGGGTTAGATCAAAGTTCTATGATGATAAGATGTGACAGTCAGAGTGCTATTTGTCTTGCGAAGAATCAAATGTTTCATGCAAGTACAAAACATATTGATATTCGCTCTCATCGGATTCGGGATTGGTTGGACTCGGGTGAAATTACAATTGAAAAGGTTCACACGGATGAGAATGCTTCAGATTGTCTTACTAAGTCGGTTTCAATTGAGAAGTTCAGACATTGTTTGAACTTGCTCAATCTTTCTACATGCTAAAAATTGGGTGGAGTACCTCCTCATTTGAGGTGCGTTGAGGCAAGAGGATTCTTGCCAATGTGAGGGTGCTTGAAGAAATTCAAGCTGCAATGATCTTATTTTTTGGTCGATGGCTCGCCAAGGTGGAGATTGTTGTATATTGGCTCGCAACAGTTGGGTGCACAAGATCATACCTTATAAGAGGTGTGATCCATAGGATCAGTTCCTATATTCGTAAGCAAACCATATATGTGCAGGAGTTCTTATTAGACTCAGTTTCCTATTTATCTCAGTTTTGAACAAGTAATCCTATATGAATTTGGTTTCTATCCATGGGCTATAAATACCCAAGTAACTTGGTATTTGTAAAGACAAGGCAAGAGAGTAAAAAACAATAGAAACATAGAGATAGAAAGAGTAAGTGAGAGAGAACTTTGGGAGCCAAGGGTGTATTGGGTTTAAGGTGAGAGATTAAGATCTTAGGAAAGATACTAGGGAGATTATTGTAATCGGTAGTGTTTCTTTTCTTATAGTGAAATATTCTCATTGTTCTCCGTGGAGGTAGTGATAAGTCTTCAAAAGTGTATATTTATGCCCCGAATAACACCTTGTTTGTATAGCACTTAGCTTATATTATTGTGTTATATTTATTGATTAGTGTTTTCTTGTCATTTGTATAGGTTTCATGAGCCGAAATGCGAATATTGTGTTAAAGCCCGCCAATAGTCAAGAAAAGCCACCAAAAAAGTGTTATTTGCACAAAAGAGGAGAATCGATATTTGCACCCATGGATTTGCCGAGGGAACCCAACAGCTGGTCCTATGGACTTGGGTTTATGTCAAAGTGGGGAGGTCCAAATCTCAGCCCAAACCGGGTCCTATTGAAGCCCACAAGTCAGAATTTTTATTTTAGGCCTTTATTTAAGTACAATCTTAAAAATGCTCTATAAGAAGATCCAAAAGTTTGATTTGGGCCTATGAGCTGTCCAATTGAAGGTCTTGGTCCAAACTACAATTTAAGCCCAAGAAGATTAGGTTTTGCTGAAGACCTAATTCCTTTAGAAGACCAACAGCAACAACCACAAATTTGACCTAATTTGGAAGTCTTTGTATGCAAGTATTATGCTTTGTATTTACTATATAAGAGAAGTAGTAGCTAGGGTTTAGGTAGTTCATATTAGAGAGTTTATGTTGAAGGTTTAGGTTTTCATCTTCTTCTTTTGTATTGAACTCAATCATTATCAATATCAATCCATTACTTTTCCTTTATGATGTTTTGTTATTTATTTATTTATTCCATAGTGTCATCATCAATGATGAGTAGCTAAATTCCCTTAGGTGGATGGTTGAAGCACTCTAGATGATGCAAAAGCACTATGTTTGTTCTTAATGTTCATTGTGATTCAAAGTTCTTAATGTTTATTTACTTCTAATTCGCGATATGATGTGAGTATGATTATTTGTATGTTATTGTTATCCATGTTGTTAAAATACTATTGTTAGAGTATAGGGAGACCAAGCTATAATGGTTGCATTTATATTGATTGGAGATATGTGATGGAATAGCTGAGAGGTGATTTTACATGTTTATAATATATATCTACAGTTAATATCTTTTATTGGAACCCTTTTGTAATTAAATTGATATCCGAAAGGTGACGGTTTAGTTATGAATTAATATGTTGAATTAATTAGACTGAATAGCTGAGAGGTGACGGTTTAATTAATGAGACATATTCAATAGCATACACATAAGAGAATCTTATTTTAATTGAGTGGAATAGCTGAGAGGTGACTACTTGATTATTAGAGGTATTAATGATTAATTGGAATAGCTGAGAGGTGACTAATTAAGTGTTATAAATTGAAAATGAAAGAATAACATGTTATGTTTGCATGATTTAGTTTGTGGATACCAACTTTTCCCCCATGTCATCAAAAGATCTTCTTTACATCTCTACCATCTTCTTAAGTTAGTTTAATTATTAGTCGTTTTATTATTGCATGTAGGAAGTAGAATCAATCTCAATGTTATTGTTGATTCCCTTGGTGTTTCTTAACAATTGTTTTCTATTGTGTTTGAGCTAAAATCTTCACCTTTGAGGTGGGTGCGACCCTTGCTTGTTACTTGTCTACTTTGATAATCAATATATACATGCAAAAGAAGAAAATCATTATAAATCTATCTTTTGATTAGAACTTACATCTTTAGCTTCTATCAGGTAGGCATTGCCGAACCACGTATATTTTGGTGTTATTGTTTTTTATTGTTTTATTCTTCTTCTACTATTGTTTATTGTTTGGTAATCTTTGACTTCATTGACAAAACGGATCATATATTGTAAAAGAGGTGTTCTCACGAATATCTAGGTTGCGGGTTGTTGACGTTGTTGGGATTTAATTAATCACTGCATATAGTTCAACAGTATTTATGCAAAAATCAATAAAGGGAGGAGAAACACTCAAGAGGCTGGGGTACACTTAAGTAGAACAACACAAGGGTCTAACGAGAGCTAACTTTAAAATAAAGCTCAGTTTTAGATGAATTATTAATTTGTCAGACAATGAATGGTGTAATGTTAACTTGCAAGTCGTTTAAAGTCTGAACATTAGCTAAAAGAAAATTGAAAAGGTGTCCCCATCTCTGGTATCTTTCTAGTACATTATATAATAGATTGATTAGTGTCGTAATGCGTTCTTTTTAGTTATATATTTGCTTTTTAATAAACTCGGTTTTTGTCGATCAATTTTTTTTTCTTTGCTTTATTCAGTTTCTGTCAATACTAAACTTGCTCGTTTGGGAGGTTATTTTCTTGACTCTTTCAACAAATGCTTTATTCTTCCCTAACAAAAAAAAGCAATTCTTGGAAATTTAGATTCCAGATTCATCATAAAGGACTTAGTGCCACTAATCTTGTAAGGGACTTAGCTTGTTGCCCACTAGTTTGCAATAATTGTGCCTGAACAAGGACTTGCACAAACATTTTTGGGACTTGTATTGGAGTTTATACAAGTCAATAGATACACCAAAACAATCTGGTCTACAATTGTACTGAGCCAAGGTGTTATCTTTTTATGAATTATTTTTCACACCGCGAATGCCAATGTGTGTGGTGGTTGTGTGATGTTTACAAAATCAGTATGCATTAATGCATTGATAAACAACTAATAACGAACCAATGAATTCTTTAGCCTGGACGGATGAACTTGTTCTCATATTTTTGTTGCATTTTCTTCTTTATAAAAAATATCAATCATTTAGTTTGTTAGACGTCCTTTTAAAGTTGACACCATGTCCCCATCTTGGCATCTTTATATGAATATTATTAGTTGTTGTCAGCCATCTTGATATGTACTATTCACGCTGTTAAAATGCCAATTGAGTGTGTGGTGAACTGGTGGTGGTGTTTATTTACAAATCTTTAAGCATTAACATTTTAGAGCAATGCCAATGCTAAAAGTGACACCTAAACTTTTATCAGAAAACGTCAGGTGACACATCAACATTGGCACTAATTATTAACATTAAAACTTACAGTTGGTTTTTAGAGGAGCCAACGCAGTTCTACAAAAACTTAACCTGTCAGATACATAGCGCCACAATTTGTGGCAGATAACATTACTAGAAACTCGTTCCAAGTCCAACCACAAATGTTTGTTTGGGTTTTAGGCCCAAGCTAACGTTTGCTTGGCTCAAGGACACGGGTTTGTGTTTGGGTATCATGCAGTCCATTTATACGTTTAGCTTCTTAGATGCAGGACAAGCCGCGTATTAATCGTTCAATCACTTTTTTTATAATACCAGAATTGCCCTCCCTTATTGCTGATATGTTTAGTTTAGTTTTCAATTTTTAAAATTTAGATTTGAATCTCAGATCTAGTTTCCTGAAGGATTGAAGAACAAAATTTGAAGAACTTTGTTTTTTAAAGGATCTTTGCTTCTCAATAATCAACAAGATGAAGTATCTTTAACAATCTCCATCGAATTATCAATCAAAGACAAGAGAGTTTTGATTTTGTCAAATCGATTTTACAAGATCTTCATCATTAGGTTTTTGAAAGAAATTTGTGTGTTCTTTTCATCAATTGATTTATTTTGGGAGCAAATCAAATCAAAGCAGAGATTTTTTATTTCTTAATTCGATTTGACAAATCAATTCTTCATTTGATTTTGAAAGAACTTTATTTGTTCACATCATCAATTGTTTTGATTTGGCAATTCGAGATTTCAAATGGAGATGGGGATGATTGATTGCACAGGTATGTTTTAGTTTATTTTATTAATTTAGATTGTGTTTTGATTTTGGTTGTGTTTTTGTTTTAGAATCACAATTTGTCCTTGAATTTCAATGCTCAATGTTTTTTTTATGTTGAACTACTCGTCATTCAATAGTTTTTATGTGTTTTAAGTATTTTTGGTTGCTCAACTATGTGTTTTAAGCATTCGGTTGATTAACAGTATTAATCAACTCTCTGTATTCATTATTTTTGTTGGTGAATGTGTTAATTAATTATATTAATGTGAATGTATTAATGTGTTGATTACATGATGTTGTTTTATACAGATATGGAATCATGTGAAAGTGTTATTTTAAATGATGTTCCTATTGATGGTGTTGTTTCATATGATGTTGCTAAGTGGATGATTTATTCGAAGTCGTATAGTAAAGAAGGTGGTCATATGTAGTTGAAGAAAATAGGGGAAAATCATACTTGTGGCAATGCTTTTAATCTTGGTCATCACAATAGAAGGACTTGCCCATATTTGAACAATAATTAAATTCAAGTTGTATTTGATGTTTTGTTTTTCTGTTTTTTCGATTAAAACCTGTGGTGATAATATAATTCATTTTCAATTTTTGTTTATTTATTTATTTCTTTCACTAATGGTGACGATATAATTTAGTTGTGACAATATAATTCACTTCAGTTTATGAGAATGATGGACATCCAGTAATGATTGATTAATATGTTAATCAACTTTCTTTTATTCAAAAAAGCTTTCATGTATTCAGGAAGTGTACTGACAAATTGATTAATATACTAATCAACTAAGGAAATGTTGATTAATGTATTAATCAACTCTTGCATTTTTTTTTAGGATTTTAAATAGGGAAATCATATCGCCACCCCGCCTATTTACTAAGAGCTATCCCAAAACTTAAGCTCTACCAACCCAGGCTTCTATTCAATTTAGAACACCCAAAATCTCTAAAATGCTAAGAGCCACCCGAAACCAATCTTCTAATATATAATAATTATCAAATTGTAGTTCTCTCTTTCTCTTATCTTCGTCTTGCATACAATACCTAAGATCTGAATAGACCAAGTTTGTATTCTAAGAATGTGAATTGCAGCCAACTTAATAATTATTTATAGATTAATTATATTATTAAAATAAAAAAATTAAAAATCATTGGAATCCTACTTTTGAAGTTTAGATTTGCCTTAATGATGAAAAAAGTTAGAAACCATATGCTAAGAGACCAAAACATGTATTCTTCTTCTTTATTCATTTGTTTTTTAATTGATTTTATTCTTTTTTTTTTTGTCAACAAAGATTGACAAACCAACAAAATTGATGTAATTATAATCTAATCTAGTACGAATTCGAGACCCAGGTTAGAACTTGTTAAAATTCATTTTATTTCGGGTGGCTCTTAGTTGTTTAGTGTTTAAGGTGCAGATAATTTTTAGTGGGTTGCTTTTAAAATCTGGGATAGCTCTTAGTAAAGAGCGGGGTGTCAGTATGATTTCCCTTTAAATATTTTAGTGTTTTTTAATATAAGGTTTACATTTAGGGTTTATGATATAGGGTTTTACATTTAGGGTTTTAGAATGACCACATTCCCACTTGGGTTCACCATTTCCAATGGTTTAAGATTTTTTGAATGACAACATTAAGGTGTACTTAAGACAATATTACCACTAGGGTTGATCATTCCCATTGGTTTAGGATTTTAGAATAGGGTTTAGGGTGTCTATAAGACAACATTCCCACTAGGGTTCACCATTCCCATTGGTTTAGGGTTTTAGAATAGGGTTTAGGGTGTCTTTAAGACATCATTCCAACTAGGGTTCACCATTCCCATTGGTTTAGGGTTTTAGATGGGGGTGGGGTCAATATGGCTTCCCCACCCCTCTACAATGAGTCTGTCTATTGCCCGTTGAAACGAACACCCGCTTGCGGTTGTTCAAGTCAACTTGCAAAGGCCAGACTAATTTCTAGAGGTGGAGATGTCCACAACAAGCGGCCTGCGTCCTTGAAGCCTGATGACCGCCTCTAGTCAAGGCTAGTGCACTTGAGGGCAACAAGGGGGATCGCTGGGGGCATTATTGAAATGGTCGCCCCCACATCCCGCCCTCGAATCCCCTCTGGAAAGTCGTCCGCCGAAACAAAAATAAATTTTGAGTGAGTTGTATTTTTTTTTTTTTTTTTTTTTAACAAAAATAACACCCAACTTGTCGCATTGTTCTTTGAAAATCAAAACAAACATGAAAATGATCTTTACGGAAATTTTGGCAAATGAATGAATAATAGAAATGAAAGTTATTTGTCTAAACCTTGAGTTGAACAAAACTGGACATGAACGTTTGAGATGACTAATAACCGGAAACAAATTATAATAACTGTTCATATCCAACAAATAATAAATTTTATCTGTGTTTCGTTTTGTATGTGGTTTGTGTGGTCCCAATCACATCATGCCACGTGTTAACAAAAATATAACCTATGTATGGGTGTAGTTAATCTAGGGTTTGAATTAGTTACTCAACTAATTTATAGGCACGTGACATGTTGTGATTTGGACCACACGTCTACACCAACCACATACTAGAGGAAACACAGATAAATTTTTTTGGACCAACAAACATTTTTTTTCCCCTGAAAGGATTGTGGGCTGGTGGCCACATTGGAACAAGACTGGACATGAACGTTTAAGATGACTAATAACCCTTGAAATGAACAGGATTTCGACTTTGGACATCCATAACAGACCACTGGACTCATTGTTTGTCACATTGGAACATACCACTGAGGTTCCAATATTATTTTCCCGGCCAGGCTGATGGCCATCACACTCACTCTAGCTACCAGCTCCAGGGTGTGCTTAGATTCCCTAGAAGATTCAGCATCGAGTTTACAGAACGAGTGCAACAATAAATCATTTTCTCCACTCTACCCCTGTCCCCAACCTATGAATACCATAGTGATATAATTCCAAATTATATGGTTGTTGAATGGAAGTTTGTAAATCATTGATAAATATAGAACTAAGAAGACAAATTTAAACTATTAATAAGAACAAATAGTATCACGGGATCGTCTCCTCTTGCAGAAGAGCTTTTCTTTGACTCTGCCAGAACCGATTATTGCCCAACTGGATTAATATATGATCCCTTGCCATTAAGATTGTTTCTTAATATATTATAGATGTTTACAAAACTCCAAAGTTGACATCCACAACAAAATTAACCTTCATTCCAAACCATACAGTAATACCAGATGTACCATTATAATGCTCTTTTCTGTCCTAAGATACACAAACAGTGCAAGCAACTTTTTTTCAGTGGGATGAGGAAAGTCGTCAAATTTTATTAATTAGGTTGCCACGAATCCACGATGCACTCGCTGAACTTGTTGTTCACGAAACTTTTAGTTATGCCAATGCTAGCAACAAGCCCTTGTCTTCGTGCTTGTCAGGTACTTCTTTCAACCTCCGTAGCACCGTCATTTTTGAATTCATCAATACACATCGTTTCCAATCTGCTGAACGAAATTGACAACCAAATCCTCTTCTGAAATTCCCACTCCAGCCATGTAGCACCCATAACAGCACAGATATTAACGTTCTTGGTCGAGTTAGTCATAGCTCCATTATTATAACTAACTGTCTTAAAAAAAATTAAAACATTATTATAACTAACTGTCTTAAAAAAAAATTAAAATGTTAATATCACATTGTTTGGAGGCCTTGACACCGGTTGTGAACCTATGGCTACAAAGTCGATGCCCACGGGTCTTGGCAGAATTTATAGCTAGTGCGCTTCTCACCCCACTTCTTAAGCCAAGTAACGGCATACGCCCAATAGCTGTGGCGGTTTGGTGTCGCCTGGTGTCTAAGATTGCCATGAGAGGAGTTTCTAAGGATATTGTCCCATACCTAGAGGATTTTCAGTTTGGGGTTGGTGTACCTGATGGAGCAGAGGCAATTTTGCATGCTGTTAATCGGTTAGTTTATGCCAATAAGAATGACACATCGTTTGCCATGCTGTTTGTGGACTTTCAGAATGCCTTCAACCTTGTTGATCGGTCTGCTATGCTAAGGGAGGTACGCAGTCATTGTCCATTTATTGCTCTATGGGTCGAATACCTCTATTACCAACCTGCTCGATTGTATCTAGGGCCTACTCATATTTGGTCAGCAGCTGGGATACAGCAGGGAGACCCTTTGGGGCCTCTTCTCTTTGCTTTGGTCTTGCATCCATTGATACACCGTATTCAGTCAGAATGCCATTTGGAGTTACAGGCATGGTACTTAGATGATGGTACTTTGATTTGTAGTACAGAACATGTGGCTAGAGCTATTCGTATCATTCAGGAAAGAGGACCATCTCTTGGGCCCGTGCTTAATGTGTCTAAGACAGAGTTGTTCTGACCTTCTTTTGATCATGACTGCTCTTATCCAGATATCTTTCCGATTGGTATATCATGTCCTCAGCGAGGGGTTAAGTTGCTTGGAGGGGTTGTAAGTATTGATGCATCATTTATTGTGTGTAATGTTCGTTATCGAGTGGATAAGACACTTCAGCTTATGGATTTATTACCACAACTAAAGGATCCGCAATGTGAGTTGGCACTTTTACGTTCTTGTATGGGATTATCTAAACTCACCTTTGCTCTCCGTACTTGCCCCCCTAATTATGTTCAGGAAACAGCCGAATGGTTTGACCACAAGCTTCGTGCAGCCCTTCAGAATACTGTGGTTTCCGATGGACCTGGTTTTGGCGATTTACAGTGGCATATGGCAACCCTCCCATTACGTATGGGTGGACTTGGTATCTATTGTGCTACTGATGTTATGAAGTTTGCTTTCGTAGCTTCACGTACGCAAACCAAGGATCTCCAAGACCACATTCTTTGAGGTTGTGAGACTACACCTATGGGTAATGTTTTCGATACTACCATTGCTAGTTTACATCTTTCTATACCTGATTTTGATCTCAGTAATCTTGCTCCAACTGCTGTCGTCCCTTTCAGACCCCAGCATGCCTTTGCGGAAGCATACTACAACAAGATTAGTTCTGGTTTTGAGAGGGAATTTGAGTTGTCAGCTAGACAGAAGGCTGTGATTGGATGTGTGTAGTCAGAACATGCCAAAGATTTTCTCCTTGCTATCCCGATGGAAGGGCTTGGACAACGCATGACGCCTGTAGAATATCGTGCCATTTTTCGTTATCGATTGATGATCCCTTTATATTCAGATGGTGAGCTTTGTCCAATGTGCAAGAAGAGCATACTTGATGCTTTCGGGGACCATGCGGCCCATTGTAAGCATTACTCCCGCTTCAAGTACAGGCATGACCACGTTAGAGATATCTTATGTGATGTGTTCTGGCGGGCTGGAGTACAGGTTAAAAAGGAGGCTCCTGTTAACTTTCTTACTGATCCTAAGGAAGGAAGATCGACATTACGTCCTGCTGATATTCTGTTCTACAACTGGTCTGAAGGTAAGCATACGTGTGTTGATGTTACAGGGGCATCTCCGATGGTTGGGCTGGGTAGTGGGATTTTTGAGGTGGGGATAGCAGCTAGCAATGTAGCAGGAACAAAAGTGGAGAAATATGACGGAGCTTGTAGGGCTAACCAACATAGTTGTATCCACTTTGCATTTGACACATTTGGATTGATAGGCTTAGAAGCAATTGAGCTCCTCAAGAGAGTGCAGAAGGTAATGGATAGTAACGTGATAACTGCGGGTTCGAACGAATATATATTTTGGAGAATCGGGTTTGCTACCCAGAAAGAACTTGCCGCGCAGTTTGTAGCGCTTGAGGACTAATAACAAATTATAACAAATAATTTAGGCATAAAAATAATATACCAAGTTTAAAATCACATGAGGACTAATAACAAATTATAATTAGTCTCAAATCTTAATGTTATTAAATGTCAATATATGGTTCAACAAAATAAATAATGTAATAGTAAATTATTGGCTAGTTTATTCCGATTGATCGTCCATGCTTATTAGTTAGATTAATTATTTTTGTGTTCAACTTCATACAATTATATTATTATATAAATTTTGCAGTATAATTGTGTTTTATAAGGTGCTATACTCAAGAACTTTGATCCATCGTATTGGGGTGGTGTGTTACTATGTTAGATAAAAACACCCCAATAAGCAAATCAACTCAGTACAAAGAGTGGATTTTCAAGTTTCCAAAAAACGAATCACGTCCACCATTTTTGATTTGGAGTTCCAATCAATTCCAATATATTTTCAAGTTAGAATTCTGATTTTTTTGTGTTGGAATTCCGATTGATCAGAATTTATTTTTTTCCGATTTTGTCCGATATTCCGAAATTGAAATAAATTTTGTTCTTCCGAAAAAACATGGAATGGAATTGAAAGAAATTTTTTGATTCCTATTTATTTTTTCCGAACATGCCATTTCCGATCTGTTCCGTCCGATTTCCACCCCTAGTTGTCCCCAAGGGTACAATTCCTGTTTGGTTGGGCTAATAGAATGCCGGTAGTTTTGCATCAGTTTGCAGGAAACATTCTTTCCGCTAAATCGAGTCCTTGGCGGTGGTTTCCAAAGCTAGTGGGGAATGCAGCAAGGGGAAAACGGCTTGTCAGAAAAAATCAGTCCGATCAAAAATTCGATTTTTCTGCTTGTTTTGAGCTAGGATCACGCTCTCCTCCACTCGGCTAAGGATTCCCCCTTGCCCAAAGCCCGCTAAATCGAGTCCTTGGTCTCGATTGGTCAAGGCTAGTGGGCGATGGTAGCGAAGGGACGACGAGTGCGAGGGAGTGCAGCGCTTGACGCCGGCTTTGTTAGACTATATGATATATAAGGGTATAGTTGTAATAGTTTTAGGTTGTGTAATGTATATAAAGAAATGTGTCTTAGGTGTTTAGGTTAAGCAATTCAATGGAAGAACATCATTTCTCTGCCTCTCTTTCTACTTTGTGTGTATCAACATTACAGTAGTTATCGGGCTTAACAAGAAAAGTTGCCCGACCGGATGGGAACCGCCTAGTGCCATCTTCCACGCCCCCAGTCGCAACCAGTCTCCTACATGCCTGAAAGTGGAAAAAGGGGATGGCGGGGGGTCAATATGGCTTCCCCACCCTTCTACAATGAGTCTGTCTATTGCCCGTTGAAACGAACACCCGCTTGCGGTTGTTCAAGTCAACTTGCAAAGGCCAGACTGATTTCTAGAGGTGGAGATGTCCCCAACAAGCGGCCTGCGACCTTGAAGCCTGATGACCGCCTCTAGTCAAGGCTAGTGCACTTGAGGGCAACAAGGGGGATCGCTGGGGGCATTATTGAAATGGTCGCCCCCACATCCCGCCCTCGAATCCCCTCTGAAAAGTCATCTGCCGAAACAAAAATAAATTTTGGGTGAGTTGTATTTTTTTTTTTTTTAACAAAAATAACACCCAACTTGTCGCATTGTTCTTTGAAAATCAAAACAAACATGAAAATGATCTTTACGGAAATTTTGGCAAATGAATGAATAATAGAAATGAAAGTTATTTGTCTAAACCTTGAGTTGAACAAAACTGGACATGAACGTTTGAGATGACTAATAACCGGAAACAAATTATAATAACTGTTCATATCCAACAAATAATAAATTTTATCTGTGTTTCGTTTTGTATGTGGGTTGTGTGGTCCCAATCACATCATGCCACGTGTTAACAAAAATATAACCTATGTATGGGTGTAGTTAACCTAGGGTTTGAATTAGTTACTCAACTAATTTATAGACACGTGACATGTTGTGATTTGGACCACACGTCCACACCAACCACATACTAGAGGAAACACAGATAAATTTTTTTGGTCCAACAAACATTTTTTTTCCCCTGAAAGGATGGTGGGCTGGTGGCCACATTGGAACAAGACTGGACATGAACGTTTAAGATGACTAATAACCCTTGAAATGAACAGGATTTCGACTTTGGACATCCATAACAGACCACTGGACTCATTGTTTGTCACATTGGAACATACCACTGAGGTTCCAATATTATTTTCCCGGCCAGGCTGATGGCCATCACACTCACTCTAGCTACCAACTCCAGGGTGTGCCTAGATTCCCTAGAAGATTCAGCCTCGAGTTTACAGAACGAGTGCAACAATAAATCATTTTCTCCACTCTACCCCTGTCCCCAAGCTATGAATACCATAGTGATATAATTCCAAATTATTTGGTTGTTGAATGGAAGTTTGTAAATCATTGATAAATATAGAAGTAAGAAGACAAATTTAAACTATTAATAAGAACAAATAGTATCACGGGATCGTCTCCTCTTGCAGAAGAGCTTTTCTATGACTCTGCCAGAACCCGATTATTGCCCAACTGGATTAATATATGATCCCTTGCCATTAAGATTGTTTCTTAATATATTATAGATGTTTACAGAACTCCAAAGTTGACATCCACAACAAAATTAAACTTCATACCAAACCATAACCAGATGTACCATTACAATGCACTTATCTGTCCTAAGATACACAAACAGTGCAAGCAACTTTTCTTCAATGGGATGAGCAAAATCGCCAAATTTTATTATTTAGGTTGCCACAAATCCACGATGCATTCGCTGAACTTGTTGTTCACGAAACTTTTAGTTATGCCAATGCTAGCAACAAGCCCTTGTCTTCATGCTTGTCAGGTACTTCTTTCAACCTCCGTAGCACCGTCATTTTTGAATTCATCAATACACATCGTTTTCAATCTGCTGAACGAAATTGACAACCAAATCCTTTTCTGAAATTCCCACTCCAGCCATGTAGTACCCATAACAGCACAGATATTAACGTTCTTGGTCGAGTTAGTCATAGCTCCATTATTATAACTAACTGTCTTAAAAAAAAATTAAAATGTTAATATCACATTGTTTGGAGGCCTTGACACCGGTTGTGAACCTATGGCTACAAGGTCGATGCCCACGGGTCTTGGCAGAATTTATAGCTAGTGCGCTTCTCACCCCACTTCTTAAGCCAGGTAACGGCATACGCCCAATAGCTGTGGTGGTTTGGTGTCGCCTGGTGTCTAAGATTGCCATGAGAGGAGTTTCTAAGGATATTGTTCCATACCTAGAGGATTTTCAGTTTGGGGTTGGTGTGCCTGATGGAGCAGAGGCAATTTTGCATGCTGTTAATCGGTTAGTTTATGCCAACAAGGATGACACATCGTTTGCTATGCTGCTTGTGGACTTTTAGAATGCCTTCAACCTTGTTGATCGGTCTGCTATGCTACGAGAGGTACGCAGTCATTGTCCATCTATTACTCTATGGGTCGAATACCTCTATTACCAACCTGCTCGATTGTATCTAGAGCCTACTCATATTTGGTCAGCAGCTGGGATACAGCAGGGGGACCCTTTGGGGCCTCTTCTCTTTGCTTTGGTCTTGCATCCATTGATACACCGTATTCAGTCAGAATGCCACTTGGAGTTACAGGCATGGTACTTAGATGATGGTACTCTGATTTGTAGTACAGAACATGTGGCTAGAGCTATTCATATCATTCAGGAAAGAGGACCATCTCTTGGGCTCGTGCTTAATGTGTCTAAGACAGAGTTGTTCTAGCCTTCTGTTGATCCTGACTGCTCTTATCCAGATATCTTTCCGGTTGGTATATCATGCCCTCAGCGAGGGGTTAAGTTGCTTGGAGGGGCTGTAAGTACTGATGCATCATTTATTGTGGGTAATGTTCGTCAACGAGTGGATAAGACACTTCAACTTATGGACTTATTACCACAGCTAAAGGATCCGCAGTGTGAGTTGGCACTTTTACGTTCTTGTATGGGATTATCCAAACTCACCTTTGCTCTCCGTACTTGCCCCCCTGATTATGTTTAGGAAACAGCCGAATGGTTTGACCACAAGCTTCGTGCAGCCTTTCAGAATACTGTGGTTTCCGATGGACCTGGTTTTGGCGATTTACAGTGGCATATAGCAACCCTCCCATTACGTATGGGTGGACTTGGTATCTATTGTGCTACTGATGTTATGAAGTTTGCTTTCGTAGCTTCACGTACGCAAACCAAGGATCTCCAAGACCACATTCTTTGAGGTTGTGAGACTACACCTATGGGTAATGTTTTCGATACTGCCATTGCTAGTTAACATCTTTCTATACCTTATTTTGATCTCAGTAATCTTGCTCCAACTGCTACCGTCCCCTTCAGACCCCAACATGCCTTTGCGGAAGCGTACTACAACAAGATTAGTTCTGGTCTTGAGAGGGAATTTGAGTTGTCAGCTAGACAGAAGGCTGTGATTGGATGTGTGCAGTCAGAACATGCCAAAGATTTCTCCTTGCTATCCCGATGGAAGGGCTTGGACAACGCATGACGCCTGTAGAATATCGTGCCATTTTTCGTTATCGATTGATGATCCCTTTATATTCAGATGGTGAGTTTTGTCCAATGTGCAAGAAGAGCATACTTGATTCTTTCGGGGACCATGCGGCCCATTGTAAGCATTACCCCGGCTTCAAGTACAGGCATGACCACGTTAGAGATATCTTGTGTGATGTGTTCTGGCGGGCTGGACCACAGGCATGACCACGTTAGAGATATCTCCTGTTAACTTTCTTACTGATCCTAAGGAAGGAAGATCGACATTACGTCCTGTTGATATTCTGGTCTACAACTGGTCTGAAGGTAAACATGCGTGTGTTGATGTTACAGGGGCATCTCCGATGGTTGGGCTGGGTACTGGGATTTCTGAGGTGGGGATAGCAGCTAGCAATGTAGCAGGAGCAAAAGTGGAGAAATATGACGGAGCTTGTAGGGCTAACCAACATAGTTTCATCCCCTTTGCATTTGACACATTTGGATTGCTAGGCTTAGAAGCAATTGAGCTCCTCAAGAGAGTGCAGAAGGTAATGGATAGTAACGTGATAACTGCGGGTTCGAACGAATATATATTTAGGAGAATCGGGTTTGCTACCCAGAAAGAACTTGCCGCGCAGTTTGTAGCGCGTTTGTCCTCTACTTTTGTGTAATTCATTGAGCTTATCAATAAAATTTGTTTTAATATCACTACCAATTATTTTTTCATTTTAACCAGTAAAAGTGACGAAATCAATCTACCCCAAAGTATATAGTTCACAGGCACCCAAAAAGACGTAGAATATGACATATTCCGAAAATATTTTTCAATCATATCATGACAAGAAACATCGTCTTTTCCCATCTTTGATTACAATTTGTGAAAAGGGAAACAATATGATATGTACACTACCACTCTACAGTTGCATACCTCTTTACAAAGCGACAAGGCCACATTAAGTCTAGATACACATCAAGAAGTCTGCAAGAAGCGCACAATAATAAAAACACATCAAGAAGTCATGACAGAAGTAGAACCTTGCATCTGCTGCAGCACTGAAGATACACTGAAGCAAGTTCTTTGCATCGACCATGGTTCGCAATTTGTTGCAGCGTCCACGACCAGTAAAGGCTCGCTCCCTTTTTTCAGCCTCTGAAAGTTGTGATGCCATTGCTACTAGTGGATTGGAAGATATGCTCAGCATGTTTTCATGTGATGCAATTCCTGCCATTTTTTGCATTTGGCGAAATGGAGGACGACATTCTGAATGAGTAAAAAAATCAGTTTATGAGTGAATCAATCAATTCCATTAAAAAACTATGTGAACTTTTATTTTGGCAAGTTCTGGAGTACCATCTCCACTAGCATACCTAGAACACGCATTCCTTCCAGCAGTATGCCCCTTTGACACAAATTCATCGACTTGCTTAAGTACGGCCAACTTTTCTTGTTTCTTCTTTAGATCCGAAATCTGAAGATTGGTTGTCATAGATTTTTTAAACATTGAAATAGCCTATGGTAAAAGATAGATATCTCGGAGAAAATCGAAACTCACCTGTGCTTCAGGTGCCTTCAATTTTTGGAAATGAACATCTTGCATTTTTTGAGTATGCCCATCTGAAGTAGCAGCAAGGCTTTCAACCTCGGCCAATAGGCGGTCCCTCTTTTGCTGTAGTTGCATTTAGACAATATACAAGTAGACATAAAATGCTTATTCCCGCCAGAATACTGAATTGTAGTAACTTCCAGATAAAGGATGGCTATATAAACCTTAACCATTCTCTTCTCATCCTCAATAAACTGCGTAAGGCCTTAAAGGCCACAGCGTCAGATCCTCCAAAGGATTTTATCTCTGACTGCACAAATATAGAGCATATCATGAGAAAGAGATTCACAACTAGGGAAAAAAAAAACCGTTAGAGAAGACAAAGATGCTAATATTGCATCTCTACATCTCATCAAGGATAGCAAATAAAACAAAGTTGGAGAAACAACAATCTAATCATCATGATCATAAAACCCCAGTAGATCAATGGAGGATGCTTTTACACAGAAAAAACACATTCATAGCCGAACAGACTAAAAATAATGTACATAATTGGAACAAGAATATACCACATCATATACTCATTCTCTAGCCAGAGCAAGAACCAATCAATTTTTGCAAGAAAATACACGTCATATACACATTATTGGAGACAAAATGAGTAGCTATTGACATACTTAACAATCTATTTCACATTGATCTACTGCAGAACATCATGGCTTGCAGTTGATCTATGCATAGAGTATCAAACTTCTGTGAGTTTTGTTGTACTAAGATTAAAAATTATGAAATGAACTGCACAATGATAGAAAGGCAGGGACGGCATGGTGTCGATTGAAATCAATTACTCTATCAACACATATTAAGTCAATATTATTATTTTAATCAGTGATCTGCCATTTTTAAGAAAACAATCCGAAGAAGCAAGAAAACAGGTGTTAGCGAAATATTAAAATAATGAGAAAATATCTACCCTGAAGCCCACAAATACGATCAATAACATTTCTGGAGAAAATAAATTATGAAAGTTTATTCACAACAGACTTACTTGATTTGCCAGTTTTAAGAAAACAATAGACTTTGCACATCAATATAATTTTGGAAGCTGCTTCTGAAGTCCAAGAAAATGACTAAGCTTCCTGAGATTTATTAATTCACAACAGTAATTAAGATGCACCTCTTGTTATGATCAACACTAGCTAAGTGTCCATTATGCATGGAGGAGCAGCAGGATTACAGGAGTAATATTTACCCCTTCAGCCCACATATATGATCAATAACATTTCCGGAGAAAAAAGTATCCTGTATGTGTGCAACATACTTAACATTCCAATACTTGAGATTTCCACGATATTAGAAGTGCTTCAGTGTAAAGTTTTTACTCACTTATTGAACAAGCTTGACAACAGCGATAGTCACCCCAGATAACCTGAAAATGCACCCTTTCTTGATCAGGGACTGCCAGAATAACATCAACCCCAAACAGTCAGTCAAAGCTCTTGTCTTCCTTATTGGTACCGTTATGATCTCAACAATCCTGTAACAAATGGTGGAATGCCAAAGGGTGAAAATGAAAGAGTAAAAGAGATAATGATAAAGCGACAGAGAACTTATGAGAAAAAAATCCCCTGGATCTCTAGATCCTCTGCAACCTCATAAGAAACAACAAGGAAATAACTTCAATAAGAGTGTGATCACTGATCAGTACCGACCTCAATAAGCTTGACCATTCGCCCGTATGTAGTTATTAACTAGCTAAAACTTATGCTTTGTTATACTCTTCAATTTCAGCCAATTTTGCAACCACAAGACCACCTTCCGCATCCTCAGAAGGATCTTCTGGATGTACAACAACTGGTTGGTCTCCACGGTTTGCAATAAGCTCAAATGTATGGCCTTGTCTTTGATGCTGATTGACAAGATCTGTATACTTGGAGGGAATGTTATAACACTTTTCACACAAATGAAAGCCTATGCTTCCCCCAGTGCCAGCAACACCTTGGTCCCAACAGTCTTTGCATCTGTATCGCTTCCCAACAATTGGATTCATCTGCATAGATTCATTTTGGTGGTACGAGCATTACTAAAGACTAAAGGTACAAAGAAGATATTAAATCATCATGGCTAAACAATCATATATTCTTATTGTCAAAATTTTGGAAATTTCACAGAAGAGTACATAATCCTTGTTTAGCAACAAAAACAAAATTATCAATCGGAAAGGATCACTGTCAGCTTCAACTTCTAACATACTTCAACAAAGAAAAAAATATCCTAGAATTTTATTCCCTAGATTTAAAAATATGGCAAACTTTTATCATCTTATCATCATTAAAGTGCTTTGAGATTAATTTCATCGAATCGAAGAGTATATAATCGTTGAATAGCTACCCAAAAAAATATAAACCAGCCAAACAAGAACACAAGATCCATTGGCAGAATGAAATTATCAATTAGAAAGGACCATTGTCAGCTTCAACTTGTAGAGATTGAATTCCTGGATTTACTTATATTAAAATAACATTTAAAAAAAAAAAAAAATATCGTCCAAATCAATATTAAAAAGAGGATGTTACCTCGCAATTATCACAATAAAATCCATTATGCACATTATATTCCTCTGCATCATAGAAACAATTGGGGCTAGTTAGCGACGTTGGAGTACACCATAATTTAACAATTAATTAATATCCCTGAAACATCATATCCACTATTGCACAAGTATTTTTCATGTTTGATACATTTTTCTCTGAATGGTGGCCAAAACCACAATTCATATACACAACAAGATATAAACCTGTATTATGAAACTCATGCAACTCCACGAGATAGATTAGAATTAATGGGTGGCCTCCACTGGATTGTTGGACAGTAGAATGAAGTATTGATTTGGAATAGTTTGAAAAAGATATATGCAATGCAATTTATTGAGAGAAAAAAGGGGTTTGTGAATGATGTACCTAAAATGTCGATTTTGTAAGAATCTGAACAAGAGCTTGATATTTCTCCTTCTCTTCTGAAACGTTTAGCCAATATAGGACACCTATTGATATTCAGTTGTTCAAGCATGGTGAGATGTTTCAAATCGTCTGGCCCGAAATCGAGGAAATTGCAATTGGAAAATTTCAGTTTTTGAATTGATGTGAGTAGACTAAAGCCTTGGGGGAGGGACGATTGTGAAGAATAATAAATTCCAAAATAGTTGAGATTTGGGTAGTCATTGTCATTGAGAAAAGGCAACAACGAGCTATTAAGAACACCCACATCCCCATACAACTTAAGACTCTTTAATACTGGGAATAATACGTTTACACTGGGAGTTGTAATTGGTTCCAATTCCCCTCTTTTATCATCACTCATCGTTGAAATCCCCGAAAATGACGAGCGTTTCAAACCTTCTATATTCCATAATTTCATCTTTTCTAAAGACTTGAGGTTTCCGAGAGCCGGTAATACCTGCAATCTCTGCAAGTCTTGGATTGTTAACTTCCGGAGGTTTGGAAGGAAATCTATACAGTTTTGGAATGGCAAATCCCATTCTTCCAAACCTTGCATATTTTCTAACAGCAATTCCTTCAATTTTGGGAAAATCACCACCAATTGTTGTTGTTCTTGATTATGATTACCAAAAGTTTCATCATCAAGCCCATAAAATTCGCATCCAAGTCTTTTCACAGATTTCAGCTCATCTAAATAAAGAAATTCAAGAGACGGTAGCTTCCCCAAAGCAGGCAATTGCAAGCATCCAGGGAGCCTCCACAAACTCAGATAGGTCAAATTGGATAGTGATAAAATCCAATCTGGTAATCTGATTCCTTCATAATCTTTTATTACCAAATTTTCCAAGTTTATATGTGGTTAGAGGCCTTTTAGAATCTCAAAGTCCATTCTCATCTGATTATCATCATCTTCTTTTTCTTCTAACCATTTTAAACTAAAGTCCATCGTCAATGACGGAAGCTTTTCCTTCATCTTTAGCTCAGCTTGTGCAGCCTCATCTACATCTCCAACTTGCCTCAACTCTGTTATTATTAAATATCCCTGGAGATGGTTTAACAATTTTAATTCTCTGAACGTGCATCCTTTTTCTTTGTTCTTCTCTTGAGCATCAAGATTACCAACTATAAATACATCCAACGTACGAAGACAACTCAATCTCCCAATCCCGGAAGGAAAATAACTTAGCTTCCCTGAATTATTGAATTCACATCCATCCAATTCAAGATGTCTTAAGTTAGATAACTTTCCGATACCTTCTGGGAGACTTATAAGACTGCTGCAAAAGTTCAGAATTAGAGTCTGCAGATTAACCAGATTACAAACACTCTCTGGCAATTCCTTCAAGCTAAAATTACCAGACAAGTCCAAGTATCTTAAAAGCACCAATCGTTCCACCTCACTTGGAAGTTCTTCAAAGTCATAACAACTCAAACTCAAGGCATTTCAATTGATGCAACGATTCAAGAGCCAGTGTATAATTTCGCCAATCTTGGAATTGTCTTAATGTGCGTAGATTTTTTTGTTCATATATAGATGACCAATTCAAATCTCGTGCACATAAATGGCGAACCTTGATGCTACTAATGACTTCTTCCTTCTCCAAAATAATCGTTTCAGTTTTAGTGAGAAACTGAACAAAATTATGCATAAGATCGTGCATTTTGCAACTAGTGATGTTACCTTTGTCATTTCTTTCAAAGTCCTGTAAAAATGAGAGCATCGCAAGATTATCAAAGTAGTCTTTCCCTATCATCTCCAGATCTTCACTTCCATTAGAGCCAAGATAACCTTGTGCCATCCACAATCGGATCATTTCTTTCTTTTCAATAATTGCATCTTTAGGAAAGACTGCAAAATACATCAAGCATTGCTTCAAGTATGACGGTAATGCGTAATAACTGAGCAAAATGGAAGGTAGAAAACCTTCCCCTTCTTCTTCAACGTCCCAAATGTTGCTCGCTAATACATCTCGCCATTCCTGTTTTGTTGTCTTCAGACACATCGTACTTGCTATAACCCTGACGGCTAAAGGAACACCTTTGCATTTTTTCGAAATTTCCTTTCCAATATCTTCAAACGTACCAAGATAGTCTTCCCTTTCCGAGAAAGCTATGCACTTGAAGAGTGACCAACAATCGTCGTCTGACAGTTGTTCCAGCGAGTGTGTATAGCTAGAATTAATCATTTTGGCGACCCTTAAACTTCTTGACGTGACTATGATTCTACTTGTCGCGGCACCACAGTCTAGAGCATTCTTCAGTTGCAACCATTCTTTGCTAGGAAAAGGCCACACATCGTCAAGCACAAGGATAAAACGCCTTCCTTGGACACATTCAGATAAGTTCTTATGAAGGGCTTGCCATCCAAAAGTATCAGGAACATTTCCTTTAACTTGTTGAATAATTTCTTTGGCAACATTTTCAACAAGAAAAGGATCAGATACACAAACCCATATCATCTTCTCAAAGCTTGCAATCACCTTCTCTTCTTTGAAAAGCAGCTGTGCTAGAGTTGTCTTTCCGAAACCGCCTGTCCCAACTATAGAGATAACTGGGACATGTAAACTGGGAGCACTACTCTCACTCAATAGCTTGCTGATGAGAATATTTTTATCCTCAACCCGGCCATAAATCTGAGGAACATTAGGCACAGCTATACTTGGTATTCGACGGATGGCATTACTTTGAATTTTATTGAGATTAAACGACTGTTTCTTTTCAATAATATCAACAAGTCGTTCGTTCAACTCCTTTATGTTCATTCCAATACCATGACTGATGACAATGGGTTTAAAACAAGTGAAAAGGTTGAACAAATAGGATCGTACCTGCTTTATAATTGAAACATTCAGATTAGGCTGTTGCCTGTCTGGAACGAGAGATCTAGTGCACCATTCATCCAATATGTCCTCTGCATCGTAGGAGATGTCTTTGAATTCTTCCAACCAAACCTTTACTGCTTCATTCTTCACTTGCTTGGCGTCAGCATCCTCAAGCACACCTTTGATGATAATGAGTGTATTGGTGAGGCTTTTGATTTCTTTTTTCACACCAGTTACCAGTCTTACTTCTTGTTCGAGACCATCTAAGATGATGGATCCCAATTTCTCCAAGACAACAGAAACCAACACTTCAGCCATTGTATTGAACAAATGAATGACACAATGGAAACAGTAAAACACAAACAAGAAACAATGGTTTCTAAATGCAAGTCTTTCTCTATTGTATTGTATTCTTGTTCAATGATCATGCTGATATAGCTTTCACTTTCACTTTAATAAGTTTTCACTTCCCACTTGCAAGTGGTTTCAAGTCAGAACACTGTGTCCCCATCTTTATATAAATTATTAGTAGTTTGGCCGCCCTCGTCTGCAACTAGTTGGCCATTGTATAGTTTACATTTTACAAGACAGCTTGGCCATTGACTCCACGATTATTAAGGGAATAAAAAAAAATGAATAATCATGGTGTAAATACATGTGACATATATGTAGGGGTACTACATACAACATACATGTGGCACCATCTCTACCGTTCATCATGGTGCCACATGTCAACATCTAATGGGCTCTCTCTTGATGACACAAGTTACAAAGTTAAAGCCAATTACTACAAAGATATTCTCTCATTATTACCCTAGTAAATGCTAAGAATGGAGTTACATTGTAGCCTATAATTATGAAGGCAAGCTACTCATTCTAGGCATGTTCTCATCTCTGCTCAGATGGTCTGATGGCCTAATGCTCCCAACACGACCTCATGGTGAGGTCTCAATATTAACGACCTCCCCAATCTCTCATGATGAGACCTCACCTCTCAGGTCTCATCTCTCTCTTGAGCTCTCTCCATTATCGAGCTCCCATTTTGTATCACCACTACTATAATAAAGATCATTCTCTCTCTCCGTGGATGTAGGCACAATTGCCGAACCACGTATACAATGGTGTTCATGTCTCTACTTTATTATTATTGTTCATATCATACAGATCATCATCATTCATTAATGTATTGACCAACCTCACAAATATGGTTAATACATTTGGCGCCGACTGAGGGGACTTGGGATTTTCTCAAGCGAATTCCACCCACCAACCCCACCATTACACCATTGTTTCATAAGTGGTGATTTCAAGAAATTCATCGAATTTGAAATGAAAGAATTGCAACTCATAGTTGGGGGCTTGGAGCAAATTGTCTACACAATTACTGGGCTCGGCAGAAGCAAAGATAAGTATCACTTTAATATTTTTTGGTCATTGAGATGAGGCAACGGGCTACCAAAGAGCGACCTCATTTGTCTCTGTTTATTGTTACTGGTCATTGAGATGAACCAGCGAGCTACTGAAAGGCAAAATCGACCTCCATTCTATTACTGGTCATTCAACATTTTTCCATTACATGTGCATTTATGTAGCAATTTATTCTCATAACTCAACTATGATTATCTCCTCTCATTCATGAGCCACATCAATTGATTACTATCACATGCATAATCAATCACATGCTTTATGCTGACATATATAAGAGTTACATTCTCACATCAGTTACATTTTTTGTGGCCACCAGTAACCCACAATCAATTTTGTTATATATTTTCAACATTAAGCCACTTTAATGATGTTGACTATGGCTCAATTCTCATCAAGCCCACTAATGGAGTTCTTAGGTCTTGCAGAAAATTCCTCATACATTCAGGTCTCTAAACTAGCAAGCTCAGGTCTCATCGCGACCTCACCTCATATCCAGGTCTCCAAGCCAACGACCTCTCAGGTCTCGTCGCGACCTCACCTTCATGCCAGGTCCTTCATCGCGACCTCATCAGGTCTATCAACGACCTCCCCAACTTACAGGTCTTTCAACGACCTAAAGAATATTTATGCCATACAGGGGGCTATTCTCACTTTATCTAATGAAATTAACTTATTATTAGCACAATTAGCTATTAATGATATTTTTTGTAGCTCTCTCTATGTGCAGGTCACATGAACACGACCTCACTCCGCATGAGCTATTTTTGCACAAATGTGCTACATTGCTTTCACTGAACTCTCTACAAGTGAAATGCTTGATATACAATACGGCCACCCTCATTGACTAGTGAGTCACTCGTATGCGGGACGACCTCAAACACAATTCTCCAGCCACACGCCTGGTCGAACGCATTCACTCTCAACGCAATGCAGACCCACAAAGGCCACATGCCCGAGAATTGTCAAACAGGTCTCCACGCTGCGACCATTCACTAGATCGGGCACCAAAAGGTTCCAAGTAACTCTCAAAACACTTGGTCAACCAATGCTCTTTCTCAAACGAGCTACATTGCACTCCAAAGTGCCATATCTATCGAAGTGTCCAGTCACAAGGCGACAAAGATAGTACATACAAGTCATAAGGAAGACGTACAATTCCATGTAAGTCTTTTATTGAATTTTATAATGTTTCACATGCTAACATTATCAGGTCTATGCAACTCGACCACAAAAAGGCGACCACCTTAAAGCATGACCGAGACCAACAACCCATGCATACAAGAAGACCCACTTCAGTACGACCTGCTTGCAGCTGTCCATCTCGTCTACATGCCTTCTGAACGAGCTACCAAGTCTCCCTGGAAGTAACTAGCTCGCTATACACAAATTCATGATCGAGTTGCCATAACCACAAGGGACCTTCATCGCGTCCTGCAAATCTCAATGATCAAGCTAATCAAAATTTGGGGCGGATCGACTTCGTTAAGGAACCCCATATTTCATTCATCTTGGGGGCTAGATCGGTTCGATTACTTCTTTACAGCCCGAACTCCGTTCAACCTAAAAAGAGGGGGCTTATGTAGGGGTACTACATACAACATACATGTGGCACCATCTCTACCGTTCATCATGGTGCCACATGTCAACATCTAATGGGCTCTCTCTTGATGACACAAGTTACAAAGTTAAAGCCAATTACTACAAAGATATTCTCTCATTATTACCCTAGTAAATGCTAAGAATGGAGTTACATTGTAGCCTATAAATATGAAGGCAAACTACTCATTCTAGGCATGTTCTCATCTCTGCTCAGATGGTCTGATGGCCTAATGCTCCCAACACGACCTCATGGTGAGGTCTCAATATCAACGACCTCCCCAATCTCTCATGATGAGACCTCACCTCTCAGGTCTCATCTCTCTCTTGAGCTCTCTCCATTATCGAGCTCCCATTTTGTATCACCACTACTATAATAAAGATCATTCTCTCTCTCCGTGGATGTAGGCACAATTGCCGAACCACGTATACAATGGTGTTCATGTCTCTACTTTATTATTATTGTTCATATCATACAGATCATCATCATTCATTAATGTATTGACCAACCTCACAAATATGGTTAATACAATATACACTAAACAAATACAAGTGGAGGATAGTTATTTCTTATTCACATCATATTGTTTATTTTTTTTTTATTTTTTTTTTTTAAAAAAAAAAATACCCTGAGAGGGGCGGGGTTTGGCTGGACCCCTACCTGTCCATTAGATAGAAAAAATTATAGCTTTTAAGGGGGACTAGACCTTACCTTAAAGCCTAGTCTAAAAATACATGGGCCTTTAGGCCTTACAAAAAACAGAGATGAGTAAAGAGGCCCTAAAGTCAGCTCCTAGGAAATATAAGCGCCAAAAGCAGCACCAAAGTTCAGACTTATCGAAACCAGTTTCCAATGGTGTCTCCTTCTTCCTCCTCTTCTTCCTCCGGTCAGTCCAGCTCCTCCGATGAGCTTAGCTATATAGCAGCTTTGGTGTTCGATCAGACATGGGAGGCTGTGGAAACCTCTCTGTGTGAAGTCCACTTTGATGCCTTTGTGGCATTCAAAGCCGGGTTGAGGGGTGTATGCGAGCAGGCGGTGAGATCTAGGAATGCTTCCGGCACCAATAATCCAGTAACTGATGCCCTTCATAACTTCTTTCCCCCCCCCTCCTGACAAGGTGACTTCTGGCTGTTGGGCTGGGTTTGAAGGGTGGTTGGGTACAGCAGCAGGGGAGAGATTCCGTGGACGTTGCCTGCCATGGTGTAGATACGCACTTCACCATCTTGAAAGCTGTATGGAATGTCATCTCGCCTCCGTAACCCTTGGAGAGATGTCTGAAGATGAAGATGTTGCTGAGGATGCAGGTGGGAATATGGCTGATGATGGTAACGCTGTTGCAGGAGATGAGGGAGGAGAAGGAGGCGCTGAAGAGATAGATGATACTGGCCCCCAGGAATCTGACAGCGATGAAGGCAGTGGCAGCATCAGCAAGAAACCCAGGAACTGACCCATCTTCTTCTCGGTAACTTTGGCTTGTTAGGACCCCTATGTTGTTATGGTCCCAACTGAAAAAATTGTAGCTCCACCTTGTCTTGATTTTTCTGATGGATCTTGTACTAATTGACATGTCTGATGAATGGAAAATTTTCTTTATCTCCCGTTATAAAAAACTTGAAATCTGCATCAACATTGCTGTTAACTGCTCCCATGCTCTTATGTTTTAAACCTTGTTTAGACAGGTAGTCTGCACAGGCATTACCTTGCCTAAAAACATGGGTGGCAATGACCTGCAGAGGGGCTGACAGGTTCCTGTAGTGTGACCACCAAATCCTCAAAGTCCAAGGAATAGGTAGCTCCTCCTTCAACCATTGCAATGCCATCTTAGAGTCTGTTTGTAGGTGAATCTTGCTGTATCCCAGTTGGACACATAAGGCAATGCCATCCAAAATAGCCCTTGACTCTGCCAAATTGTTTGTTCCCTGTCCATAAAACGAAAAGAAATTTGACAGATGGGTACCGTCTTTGGACCTGATGATACCGCCGCCTGCTGCCTCCCCATTCTTTGCTGCTCCATCTGTATTAAGAGCGACATAATCATCTGGAGGTCTCGTCCAATAAACCATGATAGGGGGTTTGAAGGCTGGGTTTTTAGCAGATATCCCTAAGTTGGGTATTATGCTGTTAAAACTAGAGCTCGATCTGCATTTGGGAGTGAAGCAATGAGACAACTTTACAATCCAGTACCTTACTTTCAAAATGATCAAACTGCTTGAGTGAGGTGCCCAGGGGTAGGTGTCATCAAACCTTCTTGCGCACCTTTCTTTCCAAATTTCCCATAGGATGAGGAGGGGTGTAATGGTATAGCAAAGACCTTCCATGGAGCCAGACTTTCCAACCTTAAACCAATCTGACAAGATTAAGTTGAAACTAAGGAACCGAGGATGTTGCATGTGATAAACCCCATTGAAATGAGTCCATACTGGCTTAGCTAGTTCACTTTGAAGAAATAAGTGAAGGAGGGATTCTTCCTTTGAGGCCTGGCAACAGGAACATTTAGAGGCTAGAAAAATGTGGCATTTGATGATAGTCAGGTCCACAGGGACTGCGCTATGGAGAAGTTTCCAGATGAACATAGAAATCCTGGAAGGTATGAAATGCTGCCATATTTTCCTAAAAACCAAGAGGCCTCTTGGATTGCCACTCGAAGTGGAAATGTAGGACTTGATAGTGAACCTCCCATCACTAGTGTGCGGCCAGATTCTCATGTCTTCAGTCACCTCCCTTTTATGTAAGTGGAATTCCTCAAAAAGTTGTCTTTGAGATGCAAGGGGGAAGATCGGAAAATTGAAATGGTTTGCCGCTGTTGCCTGCAAGGTTAAATCTTGAAAATCTGCTGCTCCCTCTAGATAATTGAGGCTACCAGTCCCCCTCCAATTCTCATTTATCACACTGAAATTGCCTGGACCATATTCCCAAGTAGACAAATCCACTAGTTCTTGGAAACACCCCCAAATATCCTTCCAAGTCTTAGATGCATAGGCTAGTAGAGTGATGGCTCTGACAGATTTACCTTTGATATATTTTGCTCGCATGAAGGAGGCCCATAAAGTATTTGCAGTGAGCAGATTCCACGCAGCCTTCATTCTAAAAGCTCTTAGAACCAAAGGGAATGGCCTGATGCCTAGTCCTCCTTCACCTTCTGGTCTTGTGATATTGCTCCATTTAACCCACTTTCTCCTCCTCCTGTCCTCACTGGACCCCAAGATAAAATTAGAGAATAGCGTTTCTAGGGCCTTGATAACCCTTTTGGGAATAGAGTAGGCTGATATCATATATATAGGCATGCTCTGCAGTACATGCCTCAGCAAGATCACCTTCCCCCCATTTGAGATTAACTTATTTTTCCAGCCATCTACCTTCTTCCTTACTTTGTTAAGTAGGTTCTCAAAATATTCTGCCTTAGCTCTGCCGTAGAAGATAGGAACCCCCAGGTACTCCATAGGAGAAGCCTTGTAGTTGAAGCCAGTAATGGTTGTAATCATGTGAACTCTATCCCTTGTGGTGTTTGGAGCGGTGAGGAAAGAGCTTTTTTGAGCATTCACCTTCTGTCCAGAACATTGACAATAGATCTTTAAGAATTTCATACAACCAGAAATAGAATTTCTTCTGCCATTAAGAAATATTAGGATGTCGTCTGCATAAAGAAGATGTGTAACCGGGCAGCAACCTCTAGGGGAGGTGAAATATCCAATTCTTTGAGTTTCGAACTCCCTTTTGAGGCCCATGCTGAGCACCTCTGCAGCTAAAATGAAAAGGTAAGGGGATAGGGGGTCCCCCTGCCTGATACCCCTTGTGGAAGTGAAGTTGCCTCTATAACTGCCCTGAAAAAGAACTGAGAAACTGCAAGATTGTATGCATGATAGGATCAGATTTGCATTATGAAATGAGAAACCAAATTTAATCAAAACCTGGTGCAGGAAAGGCCATTCAATCCTGTCGAAAGCCTTTTCCATATCGAGTTTAAGAACCAGATTCCCACCAACAGACTTTTTTGTAATATACTGCATCATTTCCTGGGCCAGGCTAATGTTCTCCGTGATCAATCTTCCTTTCACAAAAGCTCCCTGTTCAAGAGATATAATCTTCGGAAGAATGGAAGTTAGCCTTATTGCAATAATCTTGGAAAAAAATTTATAGCTCACATTGCATAAGCTTATGGGCCTGAACTCTGCCAGCTTTGTAGGGTGGTCCCTCTTAGGGATCATGCATATGAAATTCGCCTTGAAGGATGCAGGTAAAGATTGGCCGGAGAAAAAGGACACAGCTGCCTTGAGAAGATCCTCTTTAATAATGTCCCACGAAGTTTGATAGAAACACGCAGTGAGCCCATCTGGTCCAGGGGCACTAGTTGGGCACATGCTGAAAACTGCTTCCTTTAACTCTTCCATGGATGGCGCGGCCATAATTAATTCATTATCTTCTGTGTCCAGACCTGCCTCAAGGACCTCCATGAGGGATTCATTGGGGATCCAACCTTCAGAACTTAGTTGCTTGCGAAAGAAAGACACAGCTGCCTCGTGCATGATTTCTGGATTGTCGCACCACAGATCTGGATCATCTGTTAGCAAAAGTTTGTCCACCGTCATTTTCCTTCTTGCCACCATAGCCGCATGGAAATATTTTGTGTTTTTCTCTCCTTCAATAAGCCATTTTTCCCCTGACTTTTCTTGCATAAAGATCTCCTCTTGAATGAGAGCCTGTTGGTACAGTGCTTGCTGCTTTTTCAGCTCAATATGGACACCTAGGTCCCAGCCTTGTATAAGCAAGTATTCCAGCTCAGTGATTCTATCCTCCAGTGTTTTGATTTTCTGCTGAATGTTCCCAAAAACATGCTTATTCCACCATTTCAGTCTAGCCCTTATGTTCCGAATCTTCATTTCCAGATTCAGCAGAGGTTGAGGAGAAAAACCAGACAGGTTCCAACTTTCCTTAATAAACTCCTCGTAGCCTTCATGCTTTGTCCACATCCTTTTGAAACGAAAGGGGTGCGGACCTTTGACTTCGGTAGCTTCCACCATTGAGACAACTATAGGCAGATGGTCTGAGTTTGCCCTGGGAAATTTTATATACATATTGTTGTGTATCTCCTTTTCATATACATACAAGTGTCTTAGCCGGTGCTACGCATCGGTTAATTTTAATTTATCCGTGTCTGATTACTATTCGAGTTTTAAGTTATTAATTTTATTAAATATTATAAATTACATTAATTTATTAAATCTTATGAAATAATTATTTTTTAAGATTCTCATTATTTTGTTAATTTAATTATCTTTTTAATAAAAATTCAGATCAGAAATTAAAATGTTAAATTACAATAAAACCATTATTTAAAGGGTATTATATAAATTTACCAAAAACCAGACTAAAAGGGTATTTTAGTCAAAATTAGGTGACAAAATTTTAAAGCTCAATTCTCATTAACCATTATTTAGTAGTATAGTTAATTTTAATTTATCCATTTTCGATTTCCATTCAAGTTTGAAGTGATTACTTTTTTAAAACATTATAAAATATAAAACCGTAAAACGGTGGGGACCGGCTTTAGGCTGTTTGGGAGAACAAAGAGGGGTTGAAGCAGGGGAAGAAGAAAGAAAGAGGAAGAACAAAGAGGGGTAAAGAGAGAGAAGGAAAAAAAAAAGAGGATGGACGAACACGAATTTTGGTTCCACCCGAAGTATAATAGACCTCCTAAAGTCGGTCGATTAATCTAGGGAACAAGTCAGATGATCATAAAACCACCGTAATGGATAACCATGGCCGAAGTTAGCTCACAAGGACCGCCATTAAAACTTCCAGCAGAGAGAACTCAAAGAGAGAGTGTGAATCCCTAGCCACCGGCATCGTCTCCGATGACTGGTGGTTGGTTCCTTTTTCCTCCCCTTTCTCTTTCTAATGGTTGTTTGTGCTTTGTGTTTCTAGATCTTGAATTTCTTCTTCAGATCCATGTTTCTCTCTTTCTCAATTGAAGATGAGTGTTTTCTTTTCTTCTTTTCTCTTCAATTAAAAACAACTTTCAAGTCATCATCTATTCCATAGTTTGTTCTCCAGATCAGAAATTTCTTCCGATCCATGTTTTTTATTTTTCTTGGTTGAAGATGCATTTACTCTTAAATCTTTTAAGTCTTCAATTGAGAAAAACTCTCATCTTTCACTGTCTTCCATGGTTTGTTCTTCTAGAAATGGATTAATTTCCAGATTCTTGTTTTTTAATTTTTCAATTGAAGAATATTTTATCTTGTATCATTTATCCCTTCAATTGAAAAAAGTTTTCATCTTTCACCATCATCAAAGGTTCCTCTGAGTTTTTGTTTCAGACCTGTTTGATTTTTTGTCTCGATTTCGACTTTTGATCGTGGTAGTACTCTTTTTTGCTTCAATGGGGGTTTTGAAGCGGTGCATTGCGCGGTACTTCTCTTGATCATTATGTTGTCTTTGACTCATTCTATCAACCATGGTTTTGAGTAGGGCTGGCAATCAGACCTGGCGACCTGAAACCCAACCTGAACCCGACCTGATCTGGGTCAGGTTTGGGTTTACATATTGGAGGATTTTGGGCTGATCAGGTTAACCTGATTGACCTGATATTCAATCAGGTCAGGTTCAGGTTTTCCTTGTAGACCTGTCGGGTCGACCTGAAACCTGAACCCCCCCCCCCCCAAAAAAAAAAAAAAAAAAAACCTAATTCTATCTTTCTATCCTTCTCTGCTGTATATATAATGTGTCATCGTCTTCCTTCTCAATTCCTCTCTATCAGAATATATAGATATTACTCATTTAGTTCAATCATTCAAATTCAAAGTTAATATTTTAATGATCAACTAATGAAAATATTGGTTGAGATTCAATTAATTATAGGATTATGGAAATGAAGTATTAATTCTTTATGCAAACTGTTTGTTTCTTGAAGCAGAGATTATGGGAAAGAAGAAGATGTAACAAATTGGGAGTTCTGATATATTTAACTAAGCAAGAGAGAAAGCAACAGAGATGAAAAAATTTGGGTTCTTCACAATCCTTGGAATGAAATTTTTCATTCAACACCAATTAAAACTAAACAAATCTATAGATAGAACTTAGAAAAACCAATTAAAAAAGTGAACCAGATGTTATCTTTAAATCTCTTTCTCATTTGTTTTGTTGGAGACAATCTTTTTTGACCACATGATATGCTAAACAATAAAAATCAGATCTCGAAGTTTTATAAGACTTATAGTTCCAATGGTGCATATCAACAATAATGTAATCCACTTTGATTTGATTTCATAATGGTTCATCTTCATAAAGAAGAAAGAGAACACACATCTTTCTCCAACATATCTCTATTTGTCCAAGAAATTGGAGTTTGGTGTTATATTGTATATTAAACCAGATAAGAGAGAGATGGGTGTATATAAGACGAAGAAGAACAAAAGAAAAAAAAAAGAACTAATCAAAAAGGGGTTACACTCGACCCGACACGAGAACCACATTAGTGATTGTGAAACCTGTCAGCCCCTCCATATATATATATATATATATATCAGGTCTTCAGGTCGACCTGAACCTGACTTGATAACCTGACAGGTCAGGTTCAGGTTTCAATTTTCAGGAAAATATATTCATCCGGTCAGGTTCAGGTTTTGGGGTTGGGACCCGAAAACCCGACTGACCTGACCCGAACCTAACCTGACCCGACCTGATTGCCACCCCTAGTTTTGAGGGATTTCTTTTGAGAAATTTTTATGTTGGGCCTCTTCTTCACTTTTCAGCCCCTCTCTGGTGCATCAAAGTTACTTCTTGGTTTAATCTCTCATTTCTTTTCGGCTGTATTTTCATCCTTGATCATGTTGGTGTCGCACAACCCTTTGGGGGATGGAGGCGTAGGTGCACTGCAGCATATATCACTTTCTCACCTCTGGTCTAGGATTGTGTATGCGTGCTTGGGCGGCTTGATTGGTTTGGTTGAGCTTAGTTTTAATTTTTTGTTCTTTAGTTGCGTTGAAATGTGTTGTTGAGTAGGTTTTTAGCTATTCTTTTTTATGGATAAGTCTTGTTTCTATAATCCCTTCAACGAATATTCTCTTGGGGATCTTGTATCTGTTCTTCTTTTTATTTATATAAAATCAAAAAGTTTAAAAGAAAAAAAAAAAAAATTGGTCGATTATAATATTTTATTAAATCTTATAAAATAATTATTTCTGAAGTAAAACATTTTTTTTGTAAGAGTTCATTATATTTTTTTTAGGGGGTGTTTGGCTACACATAAAAAAATTACTTTTTTGCTGTGAAAAGTAAAAAAAATCAAAAAGTTAGCATAGATGGAATTGCTTTTTTACTTTTTCGTAGCAAAATTTTTGCTGTCAGAAAAAGCTCAAAATTTTAGCTTTTTACATTCAAAAAGTATAATTCACAACAACATAAAAAGTGAAATGTTAGTATTTTTCCCCTAGTTAGATCTTGTTTGGGACATCCTAGTTGTTGTAGAAATCTACCCATAGGATTGGATTTTGTGATAGATGAAATCTAATTCAAAATCTTGAATGTTAAAATTTTATCTTCATTGTTTACCCTTCTCTTAATTTACTATTTTTTCTCTTCTTTTAATTTCACCATGATAAAAGTACCACTACACCTGTGTATGTATATACATATCGAGCTACATCGACTTAAAGCTTATTTTCATCGAGCTCACCCGAGTTCAAGCCTATTTCTAACGACTTGGTCTACCTGACATGCAATACAAAGTCATAGTATAACTTGGCCCAACTCAATGACTTGTGACTCGTGAGCTCATGTGACAATTCCTATTATTGCCAACAATTACAAGATCAATACAAAATATATTCTCTTTATTATATGTCTGTTATTTTCAGCAAATTCAATGTGATTTATATCACAAATGTGTTCAATTGTAATTCTCTATCTATATAAGAGGATCTATTTCATGTAAAAAGACACAAGCTCTCTAGCTCTTATCATATTTTTTGATAATTGTAATAGAGATTCATGTAAAAAATGTGTTATTTTTTCTTATTTTCTTGTTTAATTTTAATTTATAATCAAATATAAATTTCTCTTCAATTTTTCTTATTTTTTATGTATTTTCGTCATTATTATTTTTTTACTTTTTTGCTTTTGTTAGGATGTGTTACCAAACTAACTTTTTGACTTTTTAAACTTTGTAGTCAGTACATTACCAAACTAACTTTTTGCTTCTTTATTTCTATTATAAACAAAAGTAAATTTACTTTTTTTTGCCAAACACCCCCTTAATTTAATTTTTTTTTAATTATTGGACCTTTTGCTTATAAATAAAAATCCAGCCCATAAATAAAAATATATTAAACTACAATAAAACCATTACTTAAAAGGTATTATATAAATTTACCAAAACAATTATGACTAAAATGGTATTTTAGTTACAATTAGATGACAAAATTCTAAAGCTCAATTCTCATTAACAGGGACTTAAGCGTGAATTTTATTCAGGTTTATAATAGTAGTATAGATCGATCAAGGTTCAAAAACTCGACTCGCTCGAAATTTTATTGGGTCGGGTTAACTCGAAAACTCGAGAGTAAACTTGGCGGGTCATTATATACATAATCAAAATAAAATATAGTGTTTACAGACAAAATTGTCTACTTCAACAATGTTTTAACATTGATTGAATGGATAGACTTGGGGCATCAAGTCATGGATTACTGACTGAAAGGATAGTTACATGTATTTCAAATGTAATTACTATTTTACCCAAATTCATGTTAAATTACCATCAAATTCAAAAATTATGCAATCTGATTCGGCCCAACTCGGTTCAACTCGGCCGAGTTACTCAACTCGGCGAGTTGTAATAGCTGGGTAATGTCAACGAGTCTACCCAAATTGAAATACAGTCGAGTTAATAACTCGGGCAAGTTCTGAGTCGACTCAACGAGTTTTTGAACTCTGGTATGTTATTCAAGTCGTTTTAATTCCTTTCATACTTATACTGCTCTCCGGCTAGTTCACCCTCTGAATAGTTTCTACTTAACCTATTCATGCATATACTGCTCTCACCTCTACACTACTTGCCCCATAACCTATCACACAAGACTCTCAATTTTGCTACACTACATATGTACTTATCTCTCACATTTTAAACTGTGGTATTTAGCTAACACATACTTCAAAGCTCACAGTTTGCATGATATGTGCTTCAACCACCCTTATATGGTATCTATCACCACTACTTTATGTAAGGACTGGTTCATATATACTATTTGTGTATATACTAGTAGGTTTTACACTTGCTTTGATTGCTACTTACATTACACTTGCTGCTACCAATTTGTTTCAATGAAAATACTTGCCTGGAATTGTCAAGGCTATGCGAATGCTTCCACTATTAGAACCCTTTACGACATCATGAAAGAGACGAGCCCTGATATCATCTTCTTATTTGAGACCAAAGCTGGACCTGACAGCATAAAACCCTTAATCCAATCTCTTAGATATCCCAACCATCATGTTGTGCACCCCACCAACTTGGCTGGAGGGCTGCTCCTCTTATGGAAGAAAGAAACCACCATGAAAATTCTCAGCTCTAACAATCATATTATCAATGTTCAAATAGACAGAAATAATAATTTGGGTCCTTCACACCTTTCCCTATTTTATGGTAGTCCGTATCTCGATAAAAGAGCTCATAGCTGGGAATTCATTAAAACAGCCTGTAACAGCTCTCCCTACCCTTGGCTAGCTATAGGTGACCTAAACATTATCTGTAAAGCCTCGGAAAAATCTGGTGGGCTCCCTTTTAATAGAAGAGATAATGCTTGTGCTTTGGATATCATCAAAGATTTAGGTCTAATAGACTTAGGGTTCTCGGGCCTACCCTTTACCTGGTGCAACAAAAGATCTGGTCCCGCAAATGTGCGTAAAAAACTTGATAGGGCCTTAGCGACCTTTGATTGGACTTTGGCCTTTCCTAAGGCAAAACTATTTCATCTCCCTGCTATCTCTTCTGATCACTGCCCCATCCTCCTTGACCTTGACCACACTTCAAAGTATGTGGACTAGAGACCCTAGTTACCCTTTGGTTGTCGATTGGGCTTGGAAGAATCCGGCTCCTCCTATGAACCACCACTCTATCTCTTCTAAGCTTTCTTCTACTAAAAAAGCTCTCAAGCTTTGGAATAAAAGAACCTTTGGGAATGTCTTTGAAACCATAGCCTCTATTAAGGGAAAAATAATGTCTATCCAATCTCAACCCTGCTCTCAGAGGAATAAAAAAATTGAAAGAGACCTCCTCAAAGAGCTTGAAGAACTCCAAGCCAGAGAAGAAATGATCTGGAAACAAAAGTCGGGAGATCAAATCATCAAAGAAGGTGATAGAAACACCAAGTACTTCCACATCTCTACTCTTATTAGAAGAAACACCACTAGAATTGATGGTATCATTGGCCCAAACAATTCTTGGGTCCATCAACCCAGAGAGATTGGTAACACCTTTGTTAATTTCTACCATAACCTCCTTTGCCCTACCATTGAACCTCTGAATGATGATCACAAATCTATCATCTTGTCTCTCTTCCCCCCTATCCTTGATGAAGCTCATAATGAAGATATTCTTAGAAATATTTCTCTCGAGGATGTTCAATGGTATCTTAATGACATTGGTTCCCTTAAAGCTCCTGGACCTGATGGGTTCCCAAGCCTCTTCTACAAGCATTCTTGGGAACTAATAAAGGTTGATCTTCATCAAATGATCATGGATTTCCTTGAGCATAACACCTCTCTGGCTCCTATCAATCAGACTAATATCACCCTCATACCCAAATGTGACAAACTAACCCTTCTTACTGAATTTAGGCCCATCAGCCTTTGTAATGTTACTTATAAGATTATTTCTAAAATCTTGGCTGATAGACTTAGAACTCACCTACCCACCATCATATCCCCTCTCCAGTGTGCTTTTGTCCCCCAAAGGCAAATCTCTGATAACATCATCATTACTCATGAGATCATCCACACTCTTAGAAAGAAACAAGGCTTGGGAGGGCTAATGGCCATCAAAATTGACATGTCCAAAGCCTTTGATAGGATCAAATGGGAAACTATCCTTCTCATTCTTTCTTCTCTAGGTTTCCACCCCAAATTCTGTGACTATGTCCAAAACTGCTTTTCCTCTCTCCATTCTTCCGTTCTCATTAATGGCACTCCGTATGGTCATTTAAAACCTACCTGTGGTCTACGGCAGGGAGACCCGATCTCTCCTTCCCTTTTCATCATAAGTATGGAGATTCTCACCAGAATGCTCAACCAAGAATGCCTGAATGGTAACATCCATGGTATTAAAGTTGCTAGAGGTAGTCCTCCTATCTCCCATCTCCTTTTTGCTGATGACCTCTTTCTATTCTGTAGAGCCAATATTGGGGAAGCTTTCTCCATAAAATCCACCCTTGATAAATTCTGTGATATCTCTGGTCAAAAAATAAATTTTGAGAAATCTGGGATCCTCTTCAGCTCTAACACCAGGAACTCTGTTCAAAACTCCATAAAAAATATCCTTCACATCAATCAGATGTCTACTGAAGATCCCTATCTTGGTACTCCTCTCTTCTTAGGAAAAAAAAAATCCTTATTGTTCCACAATCTTATCAATAAGATCGAGAATAAACTCAATGGTTGGAAGTCCAAAGTCTTATCTCAGGCTGGTAGAACTATTCTTATTCAGAGTGTTACTTCTGCCATCCCTAGCTACCAATTGTCTTGTTTTAAATTGCCTAAGAATATAACCAATAAGATTGATAGCTTACAAAGAGATTTTTGGTGGGGGGAAAAAGAAAACAACAAAAAAATCCTGTATCTGAGAAGTTGGGACTACATTTGTAGACCCAAAAAGATGGTAGGTTTAGGCATTAAAAAAATGGAACATCAAAATGATGCCTTATCCTCTCGTATTGCCTGGAGACTCTTAATGCACCCTACTAACCTTGCTACCACCGTGTTGAAATCTAAATACTTCTGGTACAATCACATTCTCCAAGACAATAGGAAAAGAGGTTCTTCTTGGATTTGGCACACCCTCTCGAATTCGATTAACCAAATCATTCCTAGAAGTTGTTGGGAAATAGGAAATGGCAAAAATGTCAGTATATGGGACCACAATTGGGTGCCCTCCATTCAAGGTTTTAAACCTTTACCTAGTGGTACCCATACTCCTCACCTTAAATGGGTGAACCAACTCATTATGCCTCACATTAATTCTTGGAATGTTCCTTTGCTTCAAAGTGTCTTCACCCCTGTTTCTATAAATCATATTCAAAACACTACTATAGGAAGCACTCAAAGAATGGCTTGCCTTCATTGGATGGAGACAAAGAACGGGAAACACACTGTCAAATCTATGTACAATTCCCTCACTCATAATAATACCCCTATTGACACTAATCTCAAAAAAACCAATCTCAAAATTTGGAAAAGCAAGGCCTCCCCTAGAGCCGCTTTGTTTGCTTGGAAATGTTTAAATGACCTTGTCCCCACCCGTGCTCGTATCGGTAGACACATAGATATCCCTTCCCTCACCTGCCCTCTTTGTAACTTTGAAATCGAGACGTTACATCATTTCCTCCTCGACTGCCCTTATGCTCAAGGTGTGTGGTCTCTTTGTAGTATAAACTGCAGACTTATTCACTTCAGGAACCTCCCCACTGCCAATTGGATTTCCCTATGATTCACTACACCGAATACTTGGCCTGTTGAAAAGGTTTATTGGGCCACTTTCTGCGTTACTGCAACCTGGTACATTTGGAAACAAAGATGTGCCAAAGTGTTTGAGAACAAACTCTGTAGCCCAAAAAAACTGGCAGAAATCATTGATCTACAAGTTACTAGACTCATGGCAGGAAAACACAATCTGCAGATGGAAACCATTGATCTGCCTAGTAGTATTTGGATTCCTCCACCACAGACTTTTTGCAAACTGAATGTAGATATCAGCTTTACAGATCCCCTATCACCAATTGGTATTGGATTCATACTGAGAAACTCTATGGGTACTTTTTTAGGTGCAGGAAATACCACTGGACATGCCGGCAACAGCGAAGATGCAGAATGCACCGGAATTTTGGCTGCAACAAGATGGGCCAAAGACAAACACATCAGGAAACTAGTCCTAGAAACTGATCATAAGGGCGCTGCTGAAGCCCTCAATGGAAAAGACACCAACTTATCTTGGGTTTCTTACTCTATTATTCAGGAAACTTTATCCTTATTTCCCTGTTTTAATGTAATAAGAGTTACTTTTACAAGTAGGACAGGAAACTGTGCAGCTCATATCCTAGCTGCTAAAGCAGATATGAGCTTACAGGTCTCCCACTCCTATGATGTTCCCCCTAGTTGGCTTACTGCCCAACTACAAGCTGATAAGCTTCTATGTAATCTGTACTCTTCTGTTTGATTTATATATCTAATTAATGACTATTAAAATAAAAAAAAAAAGGCTGCCATCCTAAAAATATCCATCTTGATAGCAAATCTCATCCATTCGTTCAAAAAAAATCTAATGGTCACGATATGTTGGAATGTTACAAGAAAACACAATGGTAATTCATGTAAATTTCTAATTCCTCTATTCTTCCTTCTCTCGTGGATAAACATAACACCACCATTACTAATATCAAAGCTTTAATTAGATCCCAATTCTATTCCACTATCTTTTGTTAATTAGTGTAGATGGGCATAAGAGATACAGTAGTTAATAAATACTTTGAACAAATTGGTATTGAAAACCAATGGGTCCTTAGCTATGATGTTCAAGCTTTTGGCAAAATTTTGATTCAACTAATGCAACATTCAGATTTCAAATGAACTTCTAATCTCTATGATTCTTAAGTTTTTTTTTTTTTTTTTGCTTCAACTCATTCAAAATTAATTAATTGAACACTCCCAACTATTAGATGTTGAGTTTCTTGCATTAAAGTAACATCTTCAGAAATTGGATACTACTTATAAGATATTAGATCTGAACTTTTGATAGCAAAGGACATTAATTATAAGAGAAACAGATCTGAGAAACGATTATGAATAATCTTGCACTCGATCTCAACTCGTTAGAGAGAAAAGGAAGAAAGAGAGGTGAATGACATAGTTGCCCTTAACCATTTTTCTTATAACATGAAACATATCCGGACTATTAGATTTTTCCGAATGGATGAGATAGGTTGTCAAGATGGATGTCATCCTAAGGGACGGCAGCCTAGACATCCCAATATTTATATAACAAATCGTAGTTTTCTCTAACACAAGGACCGCGATTTAAGTTTAAGACAACCGAGTTCGTAGATTTATCTTAAGACAATTGAATCCCTTTTGATCAACCTCTCTCTAGATATTGTATTTTCATTTATTTCATATAATAACCAATAAAAAGAATTATGACTACATTAACAAATATAAATAAAATTTCAGTTACAATATCTAAAACACATATTTAGGCCCTAGATTTTTCTAAAGACAATTAAGATTACATAACAAAAATAAATGAAATTTCAGTTACAATACATTAGATATATTAAAACAAATAATCAATTTTGTAACTCACTCCATAATTTATTTATTTTATACATTTTGAATTGACCCATGTTTTTATATTACTCATTTGGAAAATGAATATAACCATGATCTTGATCAGACAATAAATTATCTAACTCACCTTATTATTGATTGCATTAATATACATACCTTATTTGCTCATAACCATTATAACCCTTCTTTATCAATAATAGTGAAACTGTAACTCACAAGCCTATAAATTTCTCCATAAGCACATTCTACTTTCTAAACGGGTAGGCTAAATTTTTTGCCAATATCTTTCATTAGACTAACTATCACTCTTCTCTCATCTCATGTTTGAGGTTTGTATATTTGAGTTTTTTTTTTTTTTTTTTTACAATTGATTCGATATGTTTTTTTTTAATTTTATCTTTAATTTTTGTTTTGATTCGAAATTGTTCAACTAGAATTTTGTTTTTAAGGTTTGCATTCTAGGTTGTGAATTCTTGAATGCTATACACCAGATAATAGTTCTCTTTACCCTGATATACTTCTATTTTCAGAGATCTATAAAAAATCTTTCATATTAGGATTTCTATATCCAAAGAAATTAAATGAAAATCTGTTATTATTGTACTTTCTAAGTAAGGTGGTTATGTTGTTATATTCAAACATATGGAACATTTTTTCTAATGGGAGGGGTTCCAGGGACTCGGAAAATGGTTGACTCAATTTTGACTCAATCCTATTTAGGGTACTTGTACATTTTCGATTGGCATGATTTTTTGTAGAATGTATTTCTCATTATGTACGACATCTTCACCAAAATTTATTATAATCTGAATTTTCTAACTCTAGAAAAATCATATTACAAGTTAATGTAATGTGTAACGTTCATTTTTACCGTTGAATTTAATATTACATTTGATGGGTCTAAATATATTCAAATGAGCTGATGTTTTATGTAGTAGATCTTTATAGTAAGGATATCATATCTACCAAAAATCATGTCAATCCAATATGTACAAGTACCCTAAATAGGATTGAGTCAAAATTGAGTCAAACATTTCCCGAGCCCCTGGAACCCCTCCCTTTTCTAATTTGTCTTGAATAGTTTTAAACTTGCAGACGTGGATGCAAAGGCAAACATTTACTCACACGAGGTTAGCCGAAAGCAAAGGAAAGACATGCTTTACACCGGGTGGATTTCAATTCTATAGTTTCGAATTGTAATTAAATTTCACTAAAGTGGCTTAAGATTCAATTTTTTGTTGTATATTTCATTCCTTCATTTTTATAGTTATCAATGTTGATGACTACGATAATAAGATTCAATGTAGGTTATGTTTTAGATATTCATATTTTGTGGATGATTGTTTTTTCAATAATTATGCCTATGTTGGCTTCCATTAGGTTGAATGTGTTCATAAAATGGTGGGGATTGCTTTCAAATGCACTCATTTTAATTATTAATTTCATAAAATGGTGGGGATTTTTTCATTAAAACCTTGCTAGGAAAACCCAGTGGGAAAAAACCATAGCGAAGGAAAAAGAGTACAATGGTTGATATCTTGACTGGTGTTGGACGTGCTATGTACTGCCTCGTTAAAACCTTGTTAGGAAAACTCAGTGGGAAAAACCGTAGGTAAGGAAAAAGAGTACAGTGCGCCTAATATCTAGATGACTCCCCCTGAAGACAATTCCCCTTGGTGAATATAAGTCTACGTTTGACTTTCGACACACCTCGATACCATATGCCAGTTTCTTAAAAGTTGGTGGAGCTAGTGAGTTAGTAAACAAATCAGCGAGATTCTCATCAAACCATATCTTCTCGACATTGATCTCGTTAATCTGCTGGAGTTCGTGAGAGAAGAAGAATTTTGGAGAACTATGTTTTGTTCTATCACTTCTAATGTAGCTTTCCCTGATTTGATCAATACATACAACATTGTCTACATAAATCACTGTTGGTGTCTCTGTAACTGAGGGAAGCCCGTATGTTGTTTGGATATGATGTATCATCAACCTCAACCATACACACTCATGAGTTGCTTCATGGAGTGCAAGTATCTCCGAGTGGTTGGAAGAAGTAGCAACCAATGTTTGCTTGGAAGACCACTAAGAGATTGTTGTACCACCATAAATAAATACATACCCGGTTTGCGATCTTTCTTTGTGTGGGTCAGATGTATATCCTGCATCTGCATACCCCTTTAGTTGGGAGCCATTTGGTGGTTCTCTAGAAAAATATAAGCCCATATCAGTTGTTCCTCGAAGGTAGCACATAATCTTTTTTAAGCCAATCCAATGCCGCTGGGTTGGAGCTGAGCTAAACATAACTAACAAATTCACTGCAAATGAAATGACAGGTCTAGTACATTGGGCTAAATATAAAAGAGCACCCACAACACTTAAGTATGGTACTTCAGGACCAAGTAAAAATCCATTGTCCTTTTTAGGACGAAATAGGTCTAGCACCACATAAAGTGACCTTACGACCATTGGAGTGCGATTTGGGCGACATTTGTCCATGTTAAAACATTTTAAAACTTTTTCAGTATACATTGACTAATGGACAAATATTCCATGTGTTGTATATTCGATCTGTAGGTTGAGACAATACTTTGTTTCCTGAGATCTTTCATCTCGAACTCATTCTTTAAATAGTTTGCAGCTTTGGCAATCTCTTCAGGAGTTCCAATTAAATTTATGTCATCGACATAAACCGCAAGGATGACAAATCCAGATTTTGCTTTCTTAATGGATATACATGGGCAAACATGATCGTTCTTGTATCATTCTTTCAATAGCTATTCTGTAGCGATTGTACCACATACGCCTGAATTGTTTCACTCCATATAATACTCTCTTAAGCTTAATAGAGTACATATTACGTGGTTTTGCTTTAGGCAATCTTAATCCTTCAGGGACTTTCATATAAATATCAGTATCTAACATTCAGTAAAGATACACAGTAACCACGTCCATTAAATGCATGTCGAGCTTCAAAGACTATTAGACTAATTAAAAATCAAAATGTAATTGCATCCATCACGGGAGAATATGTCTCTTCGTAATCAATCCCAGGTTTCTGTGAGAAACCTTGTGCCACGAGACGAGCTTTATATCTCACAATCTCATTTTTCTCATTGTGTTTCCTTGCAAATACCCATTTGTAACCTATAGGGTTAACATTCTTGGGGGTGAGGACTGCAGGTCCAAACACATTTCGTTTTGCAAGAGAATCCAATTCTGCTTTAATTGCATCCTTCCATTTTGGCCAATCATGTCGTTGTCGACATTCCTCAACAGTATGTGGTTCAAGACCATCATCATCTGCTGCAATCTCAGCAGCTACGACAAGGAGAATACGTCATCGATGACAATTTTGGTTGTATTCCACAACTCTCTTGTGGATACATTATTTACAGAAAGTTCATCATTTCCAAGTACTTGGCCTACATCTGGGGCTTGTGTCACTTCAGAGACACATTCCTTTTCAGGAGGTTTTTGTTTAGAGAGAGTGTGTTTTTCTTGCATTATAGCCTTTTCAGGAGTGTTATTTATTGGGGGTTTAGTTTGTCTTTTCCTCTTCCGAAAATTTGAGTCTTTTGTCCCAACAGGTCGTCCACGCTTCTGGCGTACCTTAGACGATTCATTTGCTGCCACATTCACGGTGGTCGTTCAGGGACCTCAATTCGCGCAGGCGTATTGGCAGCTGGTACATGTGACCTTGTCACTTTTGCTGCATTTGTAAAACCATCAGACAATTGACTAGCAATTTTTTGAAGGTAAATGATCCTTTGAACTTTAGTTTCACACAAAAAAGGGATCTAGATGAGACAGAGTTGGTGTATACCAAGTTAATTTAGGTGCTTTTCCAGGAAGCCACAATTCACGTCGTTTTTCAAGAACAAACGAATTCCCTCCCCCTAACGGCAGGAAGACCGTCTCATCAAAGTGACAATCCGCAAATCTAACGGTAAACACATCACCTGTTAAAGGTTCAAGATATCTATCATGTCAAAGGCATTGCTGATACTGTTCATGTAGGACCATATTCATAGAATGAAATGTAAAGAGTGTTTTATCTATCATTTTTTCCTCAGTAACAGGATGACCACATAACTTCAGGGTGGACGCGATTTTCAACAACTTCGAGTTGTTATCAGAAACAGTTTTGAAATCTTGAAACCTCAAGTGTTACCACTCATGTCGAGCCCTTGGGAGAGAAATGGTCCTATGGTGGTCATACCTTTCTTTAAAATTCTGCCAAAGAATCTACGGGTCTTTGACAGTGAGGTATTCAGTTTTCAATGATCCTCAGAGATATGATGGCGAAAGAAAATTAGTGCTTTAGCACGGTCCTGCTGGGTCAACTGATTTCCTTCTTTTATAGAGTCTTCCAGACCCATTGAAGCGAGATGTAATTCGATATCAAGCACCCAAGACAGATAATTTTCACGAGTAATGTCCAAAGCAGTAAATTCTAACTTGGTAATGTTAGACATGATTATAATTGAAAATCAATAAACTTAGTGCGACCCATATCCCAATAAAACCTTAATCGAATCTCGAGGCATTAACATCAACACCATGGGCAATTTGTCATTTCTACTCTATTAATCATAACAAAAATCCGTGAAAGTCTGGTGTTGAATCCATCATTTGATTAACTAGCAATCATCACAAATCCGCAAAAACACACTTTCATATTTATATATATATAGAAAAACATACTCTATACATCACAAGATTCTGATAATAAATATATAAGACTGTTTTCGAGTGTGATATCTACGTATACACATATAAACAAACCTGTTAACAAGTTACAACCCTGGACTACACTCGATCTCACATCAGACAAATGTAGTGATCATCTCTGTCATCGTCTTCTACAACAGCAGGCTCCTCAACAACAGGCTCAACTGAAAAGGGTAATGGTAGGGTGAGCATAATCCACTTGCTCAGTAGAAACCCACATTCCCAATATATTATCCAACCATGACGATAAATCACGCTAACAGTTTAAATATGCAAGTTTAAATAAGAACTCTAAATATTTGCTTTTTAATAAACTCAGCAGTTTCTGTCGATCAAATTGTTGAAGAAAAGGATATTTTAGTTCCCTAAAGAACAGGGGTAGTTGAATGAAGAGCATTGCCTTACTTCCAGCCACAACAACGGTTATATATATGAGCTAGAAATGTTACAAAATAGAAAAACATATCTGTTTAGCGGTAACCTTGATTTTCAATCGTACTGTTCATAAGGACAATGCCTCAAGGCTGACACAGGTCAATTGTTCATTCCGAGCAAACACAAATTATTACTAACAGATTGGTGCCTCAAACAAGTTGCGGAAGCCTGAAGATATGTGCTCATTAACCTAGTCAGCTAAATGATAGTTAGGTGTTAAAGAATCCCTACTCTGAACAAAATTTGCTGTAGATATGTATTCTACCTGTCTTGTAAATGAAGCAAACTGATTATTGATGATATTTTTCTGAGACCTTTGAAGCATAGGGTGGCCACCAGCCCACCCTCATGACATACTTTTTCTACAAGTTGCTGAAGCCTGATTCCTGAAGATATGTGTTCACTGACCTAGTCAGCTAATTGATAGTTAGGTCTTTTAAATGAAGCAAACTGATTGTTGGTGATATTTTTCTTCGACCTTTCAAAACATTGGGTGGCCGCCCTCGTGACGTACTATTTCTACCAATCATATTTATAATTCATGAACCTAATCAGTCTGCAACTAGTTGGCCATTGTATAGTTTAGAAGACAGCTTGGCCATTGACTCCACGATAATCATGGTGTAAATACATGTGACCTATACACTAAAAAAAAAAAAAGATTAGGAACCAGTCTGGAGTCTTTAAAAAAAAATACCTTGTCATACCTTACGCAGTGGTGGTGGTGGTGGTGGTCCTGTATGCCTAGCTAGTTGAATGCACACAGTTTGAAGGTAACAACAACTGAGGAACAAAGGCATTGAAAACCCTGAATAATTGTTTATTATTTTATTTTTTTAATACTTTGAAGCATTTCATCAAACAACTAGTCTGTGTCCTTTTCAGAAAAAATAGAAAACATCTTGAATTTTTTAAACTTATACAAGCAATTGCTGTTCTCGGGGTGGTGTGGTGCGGAACATAAAGGAATGAGATTATTGAAAGAAGAATGAGAGTGTTGAACAAGAAGAAGGAAGAAAAATATTTTGGAGTGTTGGAGAGGGAGAGGTGTTGACAAAAAAAAAAAAAAGGAAAATAAAAAGTGGACCTCCAAGAATTAGTCATTAAATATTGGGTGAGTAAGTGAGTTGTGTTGTCTCTGGATGGGTAAATTTCTGCCGATTTTTCAATTTTTCCGAATTTAGAATTGATTATTGTAGTTCCGATTTTTGATTTTTTCGAAAAAAGATGGAGTAGCATTGGAACTACTTCTGTGAATCCGATCCGATCCGATTTTCGATCCGGATTTCTTGATTGTTAATCTAATTTGATTTTCCGATAAATATTTTGAAATTTCCAATAATTTAAGAGAATTAACTATTCTCATTTTTAAAAATATAAGTACATATAGGCATAAAAATAAGGGTAATTTCCCGAATAAGTACAACATTATGCACAACATTCCCAAATAAGTAACAAGTCTAAAAACTTTCCCAAACAAGAACAAAGATTCTCTTTAAAAAGTTTTTTTTGTATTTTAGCTAATTTTTCTTCCGATATTACCCTTAGTACTTAAATAATAGTTTTTGTTTTATTTTTTTGTTTGAATGACCGATGTGACATGTGAGAAAAAAATTCTAGGGGTGCAATTCGAGCCGCTCGAGCCGAGCTCAAAATTAAGATCGAGCTGAACTATGAGCTCGAGCTCGGCTCGTTTGGCTCGTTCGGCTGGTACAATCTGTGTGTATCAGCAAACAAGTTGGTGGTCTTTAGTTTCGCTTTGGCATTTCATCAAACAAGTTGTGTTCAAAAAAAAAAAAAAATGTCTAGTTGTGATCAGTTTTCTTTTAGAGATTTCTTTGAAGATTAAGCATAGCTGGGCAGAATTTGGTTGAGCTGACAAGAGAATTAGGAAGACAGTTAGATGGAGCAACAAGTGATGTTAATGGTGTTTTAGAGAAATTAAGAAAAGATATGCTAGTTTTGGTTCAAAGTGCAGATGTTTTAAGGATGTGGACTGCAAGAGAAATGATAGAGATTCTTAATCTTCGTCAATCAGTTCGATTCTTAGGTGTTGTTACTCAATTTCAAATCAGGCTTCGTGTTTTGGGAAAGCAGAGAGATGAACAGAGAGAAAAAAAGGAATAGTACTTGAGAAAAGAAGAAATAATGTTTGGAAGTTTCTGAAATTTTAAGCAGTATTTGACTTGTTTTTCTTCTATGACAGCTCCTGAAACAATGGAGTAATGGAGGAGAGAAGATGAAGAATTGAAGAGAGAAGAGAGAAGAGCCCAATTGTCCAAGCCCATAGTTAACGAGATATAAGCCCAACTGCCCAAGCCCATAGTTAACGAGCTGCTCGGCTCGGGCTCGTGACGAGCTCAAAAACCGGCTCGAACTCGGCTCGTTTAGATAAATGAGCGAGCCGAGCCGAGCTTTTATCGAGTCGAGCCCGAGCCGCTCGGCTCAGATTGCAGCCCTAAAATATTCTTCTTTAAATAAACACCATTGGATTTGTAGGATGAACTGTGACCGTTGGATGTAGAGTTTAGTTGGGCTAATCTGTAAGAAAACCGAAATTATCTGCTAATCTGCTAATCAGCTACACGTGGCAGAAGTTTAACAGGTAACAAAGAGGTGGGCTTTTAGTTGGGGAAAAATTAAAATTAGGGATTTCAATTTCAATTCCGCACAGCAAACAGCTTCTCTCTCATCTTCTCCTTCCTTAACCGTCGCCACTCTTCCTCTCATCTTCTTCTTCTTCCTCAACCGTCGCAACGGTTCCTCTCATCTTCTTTTTCCCCAACCGTCATAACCTCAATTTATAAGCCTCCATTCTCAAAGTTCTAATTCGACAAAACATGAAGGAAATTAAGAAGAAGCAGCAGCAAACTAGAGATGATGAAATCGAAAAAGGTAGGCGATTTACTCTCACAGTTAGGTGTTCAACAACTAAATTTTTTGAACACTTTCAACATCCAAGTGATAAAATTCCACCGGAAGAGTTAGAATCATTTAGAAGTTCGCCCTTCGGTCAATTTCTCGATTTCAATTCCGAACATTTTCACATGATAACATCAGTTATCACAGAAATTGTGAGATGTAGAGTAGGTAGGTTAAAGTATGGTATTGGAGGAAGAGTTGTTGAGTTCAAAATGTCAGATGTGGCCATGATCTTAGGCCCTTTAAAGTTTGGAAATGTTCCAGTTGATTTTCTGATGAGGAAGCCGAAAGACTACACTACATTCAGGAGCAAGTACTTCGGTACAAACCTTCACATAAGGGATGAGCAGATTTCAAGTGCAATTACTGAAGCAAGGAGATTTATTGCTAAAGGAGAAGCTGATCCAAACGATGTTCATCGTTTGAACAGGTTGTATTTTCTGTGCATTTTTCTTCTTGCTGAGTCATCAAAAAATTTGAGTGTAAAGTACATTGATTTAGCCGAAGATTTGAATGCATTTGATAATTTTCCATGGGGTACTGTTACTTTTCAATTGCTTGAGACTTCTCTTGAAGAAATTTATCCCAAAGTCATTGAGGATAATCCTAGTTATTGCATCAATGGATGTATGTTAGCTTTTATGATTTGGGCATACTTGCACTTCCCTGATTTGGGTCCTAGGAGAGATAGAAGTGTTGGATTTTCATGGATGCTTGGATGGTCTGAGTTGCTCAACAGGAACAAAACTAGGAATAAAATTTCTTTGAGGCTGTTTCCCAAGAAAGGTAAATGTACTGTGGCATATCCATTAGATGTCACCCAGGAAGAAAGAGATCTTGCTAATCTACAACAGGTTGCAGAGGTAAATCCCCTTGAATTTTGTTTTTATCTTCTAGAAAACAATGAATCCCCTTTCTGTATTAAGTTGATCTGTTATATTGTACTATCTATTTTCTAGAATACAACTCTTATCTGCTACATTTTATTTGAAGTTTGAAGCTCAATACAAAGCAGAACATGAAGAGTCTGCTTCCTCTAGGCCATCTGTGCCTACCATTCCTTCTTATCACACATCTTCAACAAGAAGTGGTGGAGGTTCAGATTTGCTTTCAATTAACAAGGATTTTCTTGAGACAATTCTGAGTGGGGTAGTGAAGGCATGCATGACTCAGAAGGTATGTTGTTTGCTACAACAAAATTTTTCCATTTTTATGTATCTGCTATATGATTCTATCGTATCTGCTACTGGCAAGACCTGTTGCTTTACATAGACAATATATTTGTTACCTATAAACTGAAATCTTAAAATCATTAAAAAGGAAAGTTTGCATCTTCAACAACAACACTTTCATCTTCAAAATGAAGCCACAAGAGAGAATATTATCTGGGAGATTTAGGATTCCATCAAATATTACTTCTCTTGTTGATCCATGGATAGGCCTCCGCAATCAAGTACACCCTGTGAAAGCTAAGGCACTTCTTGTTCCTTTACAGGTATTTGTGTTCATTTATACCACCTTATCTGCTACATTAGTTACTTATTATCGGCTAGATATGGATGAGTATCTACTACTTCATAATAGACACTCTTTTATCTTCTACATTTATCCGCCACATTGTGATACACTATCTGCTATGTATTTGTCTGTATCGTTTATAATGTACATTTCATCTACCATATCTTATATATCTATTATTAAATGTAGGTGGAAAACAATCATTGGATTCTGCTCTCATTTAGTTTCAGTGAGAGTATAGTTAGGATCTATGATTCGTTGGGCTACAAAAAGGCAACTAATGAACAGAGAAACATGGAGAAGATGTTGCCCTATGCTATTTATGCTGCAGACCCATCTCAGATTCAACTTGATTTGGAAAGGAAGTGGAAGCGTGAGTATGTATCATGTGTTACACAACCAGACTTTTGTACTTGTCGGGCATTCCTTCTTGCATTCGTCGAATGTGTCCTTCGAGGAATACCACCGGAATTTGAGGCAGATCCTTTGCAGATGCGCTACCGCATTGCTAGAGACCTAATTGATTGTGGAGAGCTACCACCAAAGAGAAAGACCTGATTTATCTTCTATTGACATGTTTTGTGAAGACTTGTATATTTCTTGTTTTGTATTCTGAATTTCTTGTATTCATCAACTTATGATCCTTTTAACTTATAGTATATTGGATTACCCTCTTCTTAACTCTGTTGAACATGTTAGTACGGATTCTGAGATTTTACATAACAAAAGATAGACTGCTCTTAGTAGCAGATAATATGTGAAGTCTAAATTGTGTACATAGCAAAAGATAGCAAAAGTGTATACATAGCCAAATATTCTTCCCCCTACTATGCTGTTTGATTGAGAGTAGAGAGAGGAGGTCCTTCTCCAAACTGCATTGGAGTGAAAAGATCATAGTCATCTATGAATTCAGTGCAAGTTTTTTTGTTGTGACCTCTCCGTTTACACCTTGAGCATCTCCTACTCTGGACTGGGACACCTTCAGCTTTACCTCTCTTCCTGACCACTTTAGGTCGACCTGGCATGCAAACTTTAAGTGGTGGCAATATTTTTCTTGTCGGTCGTGCAGTTGGCCATGACTCCTTCCCAGGAGTGGGAATCCATTCTTCCTTGTACGTTTCCATGTATGTTTCTTTCAAGAAAAAAACATCAACAAACTTGTATGGATCATGGCCTACATCCTTTATGGCTGCCATGGCATGGGCACATGGGATCCCCATATGCTGAAACCATTTGCATGTACATGTTCTCTTGTTAAGATCGACTACACATGACCTAACCAGCCCTGTAACCGTCCAAATTCCTGCTGAAACTCTTTCGACTGTGCATCTTCTTGTTGTGGAAGCATTGTGAATTATTAGCTCTTGACACCATGTTGTAACTGGTGAGTTCAACTTCAGGGAGTCATTGTGGTAATCGCGATAATGCCTAATCACATTGTCTCTTATCATTGACAAAACAATAGTAACTGGCATCATTTTCTCCCCAACAATCATTTTGTTCCAGGACTCCACGTGATTTGTGGACACAATTCCATACCTGCAACACATAATCAAAGGATAATGTAGGCGATATATGACAACGTCTGGGCGATATAACGGCATATGTAGAGAATAGAAACAACACAATAGCAGATATATATTTATATTGACTGACCTTGATTTTTCTTGAAAAGCACTTGCCCATTTTTCTACAGGACCAACATCCATAAGTTTTTCATGCGCCTTCTTGACATACACCAGATTCTAAGCATCATTCCCCAAAATTCATCTTGGTTGAGAGTTTTTGCACCTTCTTGGACCAAGAACTTGATTTTCTTGTTACCAAACTTGCCACTCAAGTGATAAGAACAGTACATATGGATAGCCTTTGGCAAGATTTTAGGGACACCCTGGATGATACTTTTGTGCCTATCAGATAACAAAATAAACTCATGATCCTTTCCAACAACATGGTCCCTTAACTTTGTGAAAAACCAGTCCCAACTTTCATTTTTCGCTTTCATAACAATTGCGAAAGCGATGGGGAAGATATGGTTGTTGCCATCAACTGCAATTGTTGTAAGAATTGTGCCAGGGTATCTTCCCTTAAGAAAAGTTCCATCAACCAAGATTATGGGACGTAGAGTCTTCTTGTAAGCTCTAATTGTAATACCATATGTCCAAAATATGCATTCAAAATTACCCAATGGATTGGTAAGAATGTCTGTTACTGCATCTGGATCCACCTTCTTCAGCTCATTGCAGTATGTTTCAAGCATTTGGTATGAGTGGTTGTAGCTTCCTCTTATCTGTAAATAAATAAACAGTTAAGCTCTTTGAAGACGATATAGTACAAACTATAGACGATTGTAATGACTATGTAACAGATAGATTCGTCTTTCTAAGGGATAGATTTAATTTACCTTCCTTATTGCCTTCTCTTTAGCTAACCATGCAACTTTGTAAGAAATTTTGACCATGTATTCTTCATTGATTGCACTCACCAATTTTAGGGGTGGCAAGTCTGGGTTGTCCCTCAACCTTCTCATACAAACTCTTGAAACCCAATCACTGTTTGCTTGGCGGTTTTTACTTTCAACCCTAAAGTTACCGCACGAGTGGTCATCTATAAGTGTTTTTATAATCCAACTTCCATCAAAACCATTTGGGGTTGCATACAGATACCATTTGCACCCACCAGCTGGACACCTAAAAATCATCCTCTTACTGTTTGTGTTTACACGTTTTAGATCTTTTTTCCATTTTAATCGCGTATGTTTGGACATCCCTTTCAAGCTCATCACGATTGTTGTAGATTACTCCTCGTTTAGGTTGCACATATAGGAGGAAAAAATATTGTTAAGTTCGCGTTTTACCTGATCGAAATCACGATTTTCCTCAACCCTAGTATTATGTTGCAGTGGTACATTGCTAGGAAAAGGCACATTGTTCTGAGGAGGCACATTATTGGTTTGTGACGGCATATCGTGTTGTGATGGCTGATTGTTATCCATATCGTCTAGATTGTCAAACCTATCGGCTAGATTGCACCTGACTCCCTCTTTCCTATCATTCACATCGACCACATTGTCACCTTGCTGCGTGTCTGCGTTATCACCAACATTTGGGCTGCCTTCTTCGGAGATTGGTCTGGAAGGACCAAACATTGGTTGACTATCATCCCACATTTGATCCTCGAGCTCATCTTCAGTATTCCAAGATGCAGGTGAGTCGAAAACTTCTGGATCTGTATCCCAATGGTATTCCTCACACTTAGGAGATTGAGAGTCCTCCTCACTATCATCATCTATTAATGTCGGTTGTATCTTCTGTGCAGATTGAAGAACAGCATCAACTTCTTGTAATGAAAGTGAATCCCAAAAACCATCATCTTTTTGCATGGCAGAAAGAATTCCAGCTGCATCCATGAAACCTTTGCTTTTTACGGATAGGGGTGTACAAGTAGTTTATGATAATGGATTGGTAGCAGATGTGGAAATATGTTGGATTGGAGGTTTAGGAATATAGACACCACTAGGTGGAGGGGTTTCTAAAACTACAGGGTCATTTGTATGCCCCATTCCCTTGACTATCATATCAGCACTTGGATCTTGAGTAGGAGTCTCCAACCTATATTCATCTGGAACATTAAGAGGTTTGGTGGGTGTATGATAAGTAGAGTAATCGGGTTTACTTTTTGAAGCCTTCTTTTGTAACTGCATTGGTGGTATCTCCCTCTCTTCACTCAAAGGTGTATAAGAAGGAATAGCTTCCGGAAAAAGCTTTCTTTTCCCTTTGCTTTTGGGAGCCTCATTTTGTAACACAAATGGTATATCCTTCTCTTCACTCCTTGCTATTTCACGCACAATCTTCAGTATAGGTGGTTTTCTATGATCAACAATCCAAACAGATATGCACATTGCAGCTGAATTGTATATGGAAGCTAACATTGCCTTATAATGATCTTCACATTCAAGTTTGGATACCCTGAGGTTGACTACTGCTCGAAGTGACCATGTTCCTTTTGGAGGATTGCATAAGGAAGATACCTTTTTGAGGAAGTCTGTATAGGTCGTCTGAATATCAACAATCCTTATTCTTGACTTTCCATCCACATATCCAACCTCTTCCCCCTCAGCTGTGACCTCCAACAGACCACCAAATCAATAAATTACATTGAAAGTATTCGCTGAAAGTATCCACATGTTAATAATGTTGATTAGTATCACAGTGTTATAGTAGTTATTCAAAGTGGTTCATGCATTCTAAAATGTATCTGCTACATCCTTCTATCGTATCTGCTACTGGCAAGAACTGTTGGTTTACATAGCCAATCTATCTGCTACCTACAAACTGAAATCTTAAAATCTTTAAAAATGAAAGTTTGCATCTTTAAACCAAATTGCATGTTCAACAACAGTTTGCATCTATAACAAACATAGAAATCAAATCAATTCAACAGCAAAGTTTACATCTTGCATCTTGGCCCGGCCAACTTTAAAAATCAATTAAAATCTTTCAAAATCAAAGCTTTCATCTTCAAATACAAAATCAAACCTTTTCAAATGAACAAATACAAACTAACTTAAACAATACCAAGGGTTACCAAACTGAAACCGGAATTTAATGCGAATGTAATTCGAAAATAGTATGAAATTGAATAGCAAGCCCTCTTAAATATCAATCATTACATTAAGGGTTTGGGTTTAAATGCATACCAGGTATGGGTATTTCCTCGAGAACATTAACTTTCTTCTTGGTTGTCTTTTGTTTCCCCATTAAAGCAGTACCAAAGTGTCAAAATGTTGGTGATGGTACCACGGAAAAACCGAAATTGTAGGTGATAATAACACAACAACCTAACAACTAAGTGATAGATTAAAACCTTGGAATAGAAAAACTTTTTTATATAATAGCAGACGAAGAACAACAGAAAAATCAGTGAAGAAGAAGAAGAAGAAGAAGAAGATGAAAAAGAAGAAAAACTTTGTTGGTGATGGACGGTTGAGATGAAAAAAGGAGATCTAACGGATAGTGTTGGTTTGCATGTCAGTATCATGTTTAATGTTGAAGTACGTAGGAGAGAGAATGATGGTGATGTTTAAAAGTTATGTACTTAAGAGAGAGAATGTGTAAGAAGGGTAGAAAAGGAAACAAAAGATTCTTTGTGCTTGTTTGGGAAAGAGTTTAGACTTGTTGCTTATTTGGGAATGTTGTGCATAATGTTGTACTTATTCGGGAAATTACCCTAAAAATAATATACCAAGTTTAAAATCACATGAGGACTAATAACAAATTATAATTAGTCTCAAATCTCAATGTTATTAAAGGTCAATATATGGTTCAACAAAATAAATAATGTAATAGTAAATTATTGGTTAGTTTATTCCGATTGATCGTCCAAGCTTATTAGTTAGATTAATTATTTTCTTGTTCAACTTCATACAATTATATTATTATATAAATTTTGCAATATAATTGTGTTTTATAAGGTGCTATACTCAAGAACTTTGATCCATCGTATTGGGGTGGTGTGTTACTATGTTAGATAAAAACACCCCAATAAGCAAATCAACTCAGTAGAAAGAGTGGATTTTCAAGTTTCCAAAAAATGAATCACGTCCACCATTTTCGATTTGGAGTTCCAATCAATTCCGATATATTTTCAAGTTAGAATTCTGATTTTTTTGTGTTGGAATTCCGATTGATCAGAATTTATTTTTTTTCCGATTTTTTCCGATATTCCGAAATTGAAATAAATTTTGTTGTTCCGAAAAAACATAGAATGGAATTGAAAGAAATTTTTTTATTCCGATTTATTTTTTCTGAACATGCCATTTCCGATCTGTTCCGTCCGATTTCCACCCTTAGTTGTCCCCAAGGACACAGTTCCTGTTTGGTTGGGCTAATAGAATGCCGGTAGTTTTGCATCAGTTTGCAGGAAACATTCTTTCCGCTAAATCGAGTCCTTGGCGGTGGTTTCCAAAGCTAGTGGGGAATGCAGCAAGGGGAAAACGACTTGTCAGAAAAAATCTGTCCGATCAAAAATTCGATTTTTCTGCTTGTTTTGAGCTAGGATCACGCTCTCCTCCACTCGGCTAAGGCTGCCCCCTTGCCCAAAGCCCGCTAAATCGAGTCCTTGGTCTCGATTGGTCAAGGCTAGTGGGCGATGGTAGCGAAGGGACGACGAGCGCGAGGGAGTGCAGCGCTAGACGCCGGCTTTGTTAGACTATATGATATATAAGGGTATAGTTGTAATAGTTTTAGGTTGTGTAATGTATATAAAGAAATGTGTCTTAGGTGTTTAGGTTAAGCTCTTCAATGGAAGAACATCATTTCTCTGCCTCTCTTACTACTTTGTGTGTATCAACATTACAGTAGTTATCGGGCTTAACAAGAAAAGTTGCCCGACCAGATGGGAACCGCCTAGTGCCATCTTCCACGCCCCCAGTCGCGGCCAGTCTCCTACATGCCTAAAAGCGGAAAAAGGGGATGGCGGGGGGGGGGGGGGGGGTCAATATGGCTTCCCCACCCCTCTACAATGAGTCTGTCTATTGCCCGTATAAACGAACACCCGCTTGTGGTTGTTCAAGTCAACTTGCAAAGGCCAGACTGATTTCTAGAGGTGGAGATGGCCCCAACAAGCGGCCTGCGTCCTTGAAGCCTGATGACCGCCTCTAGTCAAGGCTAGTGCACTTGAGGGCAACAAGGGGGATCGCTGGGGGCATTATTGAAATGGTTGCCCCCACATCCCGCCCTCGAATCCCATCTGGAAAGTCGTCCGCCGAAACAAAAATAAATTTTGGGTGAGTTGTATTTTGTTTTTTTTTTTTTAACAAAAATAACACCCAACTTGTCGCATTGTTCTTTGAAAATCAAAACAAACATGAAAATGATCTTTACGGAAATTTTGGCAAATGAATGAATAATAGAAATGAAAGTTATTTGTCTAAACCTTGATTTGAACAAAACTGGACATGAACGTTTGAGATGACTAATAACCGGAAACAAATTATAATAACTGTTCATATCCAACAAATAATAAATTTTATTTGTGTTTCGTTCTGTATGTGGTTTGTGTGGTCCCAATCACATCATGCCACGTGTTAACAAAAATATAACCTATGTATGGGTGTAGTTAACCTAGGGTTTGAATTAGTTACTCAACTAATTTATAGGCACGTGACATGTTGTGATTTGGACCACACGTCCACACCAACCACATACTAGAGGAAACACAGATAAATTTTTTTGGTCCAACAAACATTTTTTTTCCCCTGAAAGGATGGTGGGCTGGTGGCCACATTGGAACAAGACTGGACATGAACGTTTAAGATGACTAATAAACCTTGAAATGAACAGGATTTCGACTTTGGACATCCATAACAGACCACTGGACTCATTGTTTGTCACAGGTACTTCTTTCAACCTCCGTAGCACCGTCATTTTTGAATTCATCAATACACATCGTTTTCAATCTGCTGAACGAAATTGACAACCAAATCCTCTTCTGAAATTCCCACTCCAGCCATGTAGCACCCATAACAGCACAGATATTAACGTTCTTGGTCGAGTTAGTCATAGCTCCATTATTATAACTAACTGTCCTAAAAAAAAAATTAAAATGTTAATATCACTACCAATTATCTTTTCATTTTAACCAGTAAAAGTGACGAAATCAATCTACCCCAAAGTATATAGTTCACAGACACACCCAAAAAGACGTAGAATATGACATATTCCGAAAATATTTTTCAATCATATCATGACAAGAAACAATTTGTGAAAAGGGAAACAATATGATATGTACACTACCACTCTACAGTTGCATACCTCTTTACAAAGCGACAAGGCCACATTAAGTCTAGATACACATCAAGAAGTCTGCAAGAAGCGCACAATAATAAAAACACATCAAGAAGTCATGACAGAAGTAGAACCTTGCATCTGCTGCAGCACTGAAGATACACTGAAGCAAGTTCTTTGCATCGACCATGGTTCGCAATTTGTTGCAGCGTCCACGGCCAGTAAAGGCTCGCTCCCTTTTTTCAGCCTCTGAAAGTTGTGATGCCATTGCTACTAGTGGATTGGAAGATATGCTCAGAATGTTTTCATGTGATGCAATTCCTGCCATTTTTTGCATTTGGCGAAATGGAGGACGACATTCTGAATGAGTAAAAAAATCAGTTTATGAGTGAATCAATCAATTCCATTAAAAAACTATGTGAACTTTTATTTTGCAAGTTCTGGAGTACCATCTCCACTAGCATACCTAGAACACGCATTCCTTCCAGCAGTATGCCCCTTTGACACAAATTCATCGACTTGCTTAAGTACGGCCAACTTTTCTTGTTTCTTCTTTAGATCCGAAATCTGAAGATTGGTTGTCATAGATTTTTTAAACATTGAAATAGCCTATGGTAAAAGATAGATATCTCGGAGAAAATCGAAACTCACCTGTGCTTCAGGTGCCTTCAATTTTTGGAAATGAACATCTTGCATTTTCTGAGTATGCCCATCTGAAGTAGCAGCAAGGCTTTCAACTTCGGCCAATAGGCGGTCCCTCTTTTGCTGTAGTTGCATTTAGACAATATACAAGTAGACATAAAATGCTTATTCCCGCCAGAATACTGAATTGTAGTAACTTCCAGATAAAGGATGGCTATATAAACCTTAACCATTCTCTTCTCATCCTCAATAAACTGCGTAAGGCCTTAAAGGCCACAGCGTCAGATCCTCCAAAGGATTTTATCTCTGACTGCACAAATATAGAGCATATCATGAGAAAGAGATTCACAACTAGGGAAAAAAAAAACCGTTAGAGAAGACAAAGATGCTAATATTGCATCTCTACATCTCATCAAGGATAGCAAATAAAACAAAGTTGGAGAAACAACAATCTAATCATCATGATCATAAAACCCCAGTAGATCAATGGAGGATGCTTTTACACAGAAAAAACACATTCATAGCCGAACAGACTAAAAATAATGTACATAATTGGAACAAGAATATACCACATCATATACTCATTCTCTAGCCAGAGCAAGAACCAATCAATTTTTGCAAGAAAATACACGTCAGATACACATTATTGGAGACAAAATGAGTAGCTATTGACATACTTAACAATCTATTTCACATTGATCTACTGCAGAACATCATGGCTTACAGTTGATCTATGCATAGAGTATCAAACTTCTGTGAGTTTTGTTGTACTAAGATTAAAAATTATGATATGAACTGCACAATGATAGAAAGGCAGGGACGGCATGGTGTCGATTGAAATCAATTACTCTATCAACACATATTAAGTCAATATTATTATTTTAATCAGTGATCTGCCATTTTTAAGAAAACAATCCGAAGAAGCAAGAAAACAGGTGTTAGCGAAATATTAAAATAATGAGAAAATATCTACCCTGAACCCCACAAATACGATCAATAACATTTCTGGAGAAAAAAAGTTATGAAAGCTTATTGATAATCTATCAAGTATCCTGTAAATGTGTAACATTCTTAAGGCTTAACATTCAAATCCTTAAAAGTGGATTAAGAGTCATTTCATAGACTAGCTTATCAACATGATGTTTCCTAATCATCGCAGTTAGGTTACTACAATATCAAGTGAATTCTACAAGTAGTGCAATCTGTCGTTGCCAAAAGCCAATGATACTTTTTGCAGTTTCACCTACAAAAATTCTGAGCAATTGCATGAATTTATAGCAAATTTGTTAAATCTAATTAACTATCAAAAAGACTGTCCAACAAAAACTATAAACAGAATTTCAGAGAAAAAACGGCAAAAAAGTAGAAACAGCTGAGTAGGTACCTCTGAAGCAAATCAAAACCCTCTTAGAAGTTCCCCGCCTCCTCGGTCCCAAACGGACACTTTGTATTGGGTTTTTGTCATTTTACTGTACAGGATATCGGTTATGATTCAGGTGCTAGTTTTTCAAAAGAAAAAAAAATGTAGAAACTACTTTGTTCGAACAGAAAAGGAAGTGTTTTGTAAATAACATGCCTATTTATAATTTGTTCAGTTGTAATTTGGATGTTGTAAAGTGTGAACTAGAGCTTGAGATTTCTCCTTTTCTGAATCGCTAACCCAAAATAGGACAATCATACGTTCTCAGTTGTTCAAGCATAAAATATGTACTAAATTTCTCTTTCTCAGTTTCCATTATACCTCCATCAACTGAGATGGTGAGGTGCAAGCCTGCAAGGTGACGGGTAGTTGGTTCTCTCTAGATCATGTTCGATTTCCAGCATATAAGAAGTGCTTCAGTGTAATGATTTAACTCACTTGGTGAACAATCTTGATGCCAGCTTGGTGTGCTTCAAGTATTAGCTCCTTTTGGTAGTCAACCCCAGATAATCTGAAAATGGACCCTTTCTTGATCAGGAACTTGGTGAACATCAACCCCAAACCGTCAGTCAAGGCTCTTTACTTCCTTATTGGTTCCTTTATAATCAGAACAGTCCTGTAACAAATGGTGGAATGTCAAAGGGAGACGATGAAAGAGTCAAAGAGCTAATATGAAAAAGGTACTTTCATTCCTAAGAAAAAATTCAGAAGTGTGCCAGAGAATTTATGAGAAAGTATACCCTGGATCTCTAGATTCTGAGTAATTGCGTGAATTTATAGAATTCTTAAATTTTACTATAAAAATGTCAACAAAACATTGGGTAGACGTAGACGGTAGACCACAAAATAGAAGTTCCCACAGAAAAGAAGGGAAATAAATGGCAACCAATATCATATATATATTGGAGCACATATATACCTCTGGAGGATACTCTGCACGACAGTGGAAAATGGCGCTTTCTATGGCTCAAATAAGATGTATTATATTCTATATCATAAGAAGATAAAAGGATACTGTTGTTATATGATTACATATATGCATTTCTCAAAACTAAAGAGAAGACAAATCAAGAGGCTTTCGAAGAATACCTGATTCCACTGCTCCAATGGATACTTAAGAACATTCAATTCCACCAAATGGCCGGAGATCTTGTAAGAGTGTGACTTTGAGCTAACACAGCTTGAGATTTCTCTTTCTCTGAGTCATTTAGCCAATATAGGACAATTGTTGATTGTCAGTGGTTCGAGCGCGGTGAGATGTTTCAAAACGAGGTTCCATTCACTTTACCACAGATAAGCAAATTCAAATTGAAATCAGTACAATTTCAGCTTTTCTAAAGACTTGAGGTTTCCGAGAGCCGGTAATACCTGCAATCTCCATGATTGTCGAATTGTTAACTTCCGGAGGTTTGGAAGGAAATCTATACAGTTTTGGAATGGCAAATCCCATTCTTCCAAACCTTGCATATTTTCTAACCGCAATTCCTTCAATTTTGGGAAAATCACCACCACTTGTTGTTGTTCTTGATTATGATTACCAAGTGTTTCATCATCAAGCCCATAAAATTCGCATCCAAGTCTTTTCACAGATTTCAGCTCTTTTAATTGAAGAAATTCAAGAGACGGTAGCTTCCCCAAAGCAGGCAATTGCAAGCATTGACCGAGACTCCGCAAACTCAGCCGTGTCAAATTGGATAGTGATAAAATCCAATCTGGTAATCTGATTCCTCCATGATCTTTTATTACCAAATTTTCCAAGTTTATATGTGGTTGGAGGCCTTCTAGAATCTCCATTCTCATCTGATTATCATCATCATCTTCTTTTTCTTCTTCCCCTTTTAAACAAAAGTCCATCTTCAATGACAGAAGCTTTTCCTTCTTCTTTAGCTCAGCTTGTGCAGCCTCACCTACATTTCCAACTTGCCTCAACCCTGCTATTTTTAAATGTCCCTGGAGATGGTTTAGCAATTTCAATTCTCTGATCGTGCATCCTTTTTCTTTGTTCTTCTCTTGAGCATCAAGATTACCAACTATAAATACACCCAACGTACGAAGACAACTCAATCTCCCAATCCCGGACGGAAAATAACTTAGCTTCCCTGAATTATTGAATTCACATCCATCCAATTCAATATGTCTTAAGTTAGATAACTTTCCGATACCTTCTGGGAGACTTATAAGACTTATGCAAGAGTTCAGAATTAGAGTCTGCAGATTAGCTAGAGTACAAACACTCTCTGGCAATTCCTTCAACCTATAATTATAAGACAAGTCCAAGTACCGTAAAAGCACCAATCGTTCCACCTCACTTGGAAGTTCTTCAAAATCATAACAACTCAAACTCAACACTCTAAGGCATTTCAATTGATGCAACGATTCAAGAGCCAGTGTATCATATCGCCAATCTTGGAATCGTCTTAATGTGCGTAGATTTTTTTGTTCATATATATATGACCAATTCAAATCTCGTGCACATAAATGGCGAACCTTGATGCTACTAATGACTTCTTCCTTCTCCAAAATAATCGTTTCAGTTTTAGTGAGAAACTGAACAAAATCATGCATAAGATCGTGCATTTTGCAACTAAAGATGTTGCCTTTGTCATCTTTTTTGAAGTCCTGTAAAAATGAGAGCATTGCAAGATTATCAAAGTAGTCTTTCCCTATCATCTCCAGATCTTCACTTCCATTAGAGCCAAGATAACCTTGTGCCATCCACAATCGGATCATTTCTTTCTTTTCAATAATTGCATCTTTAGGAAAGACTGCAAAATACATCAAGCATTGCTTCAAGTATGACGGTAATGCGTAATAACTGAGCAAAATGGAAGGTAGAAAACCTTCCCCTTCTTCTTCGACGTCCCAAATGTTGCTCGCTAATACATCTCGCCATTCCTGTTTTATTGTCTTCAGACACATCGTACTTGCTATAACCCTGACGGCTAAAGGAACCCCTTTGCATTTTTTCGAAATTTCCTTTCCAATATCTTCAAACGTACCAAGATAGTCTTCCCTTTCCGAGAAAGCTATGCACTTGAAGAGTGACCAACAATCGTCGTCTGACAATTGTTCCAGCGAGTGTGTATAGCTAGAATTAATCATTTTGGCGACCCTTACACTTCTTGACGTGACTATGATTCTACTTGTCGCGCCACCACAGTCTAGAGCATTCTTCAGTTGCAACCATTCTTTGCTAGGAAAAGACCACACATCGTCAAGCACAAGGATAAAACGCCTTCCTTGGAGACATTCAGATAAGTTGTTATGAAGGGCTTGCCATCCAAAACTATCAGGAACATTTCCTTTAACTTGTTGAATAATTTCTTTGGCAACATTTTCAACAAGAAAAGGATCAGATACACAAACCCATATCATCTTCTCAAACCTTGCAATCACCTTCTCTTCTTTGAAAATCAGCTGAGCTAGAGTTGTCTTTCCGAAACCGCCTGTCCCAACTATAGAGATAACTGGGACATGTAAACTGGGAGCACTACTCTCACTCAATAGCTTGCTGATGAGAATATTCTTATCCTCAACCCGGCCATAAATCTGGGGAACTTCAGGCACAGCTATACTTCTTATTTGACGGATGCCATTACTTCGAATTTTATTGAGATTAAACGACTGTTTCTTTTCAATAATATCAACAAGTCGTTCGTTCAACTCCTTTATGTTCATACCAATACCATGACTGATGACAATGGGTTTAAAACAAGAGAAAAGGTTGAACAAATAGGATCGTACCTGCTTTATAATTGAAGCATTCAGATTAGGCTGTTGCCTGTCTGGAACGAGAGATCTAGTGCACCATTCATCCAATATGTCCTCTGCATCGTAGGAAATGTCTTTGAATTCTTCCAACCAAACCTTTACTGCTTCATTCTTCACTTGCTTGGCCTCAGCATCCTCAAGCACACCTTTGATGATAATGAGTGTATTGGTGAGGCTTTTGATTTCTTTTTTAACACCAGTTACCAGTCTTACTTCTTGTTCGAGACCATCTAAGATGATGGATCCCAATTTCTCCAAGACAACAGAAACCAACACTTCAGCCATTGTATTGAACAAATGAATGACACAATGGAAACAGTAAAACACAAACAAGAAACAATGGTTTCTAAATGCAAGTCTTTCTCTATTGTATTGTATTCTTGTTCAGAACACTGTGTCCCCATCTTTATATAAATTATTAGTAGTTTGGCCGCCCTCGTCTGCAACTAGTTGGCCATTTTATTGGGTGGGGTTAACTCGAAAACTCGAGAGTAAACTTGGCGGGTCATTATATACATAATCAAAATAAAATATAGTGTTTACAGACAAAATTGTCTACTTCAACAATGTTTTAACATTGATTGAATGGATAGACTTGGGGCATCGAGTCATGGATTACTGACTGAAAGGATAGTTACATGTATTTCAAATGTAATTACTATTTTACCCAAATTCATGTTAAATTACCATCAAATTCAAAAATTATGCAATGTCGGCGAGTTGTAATAGCTGAGTAATGTCAACGAGTCTACCCAAATTGAAATACAGTCGAGTTAACTCGGGCAAGTTCTGAGTCGACTCAACGAGTTTTTGAACTCTGGTATAGATGTGTATATATATTTATAAGGGTTGTCTAGGCTGCCATCCTAAAAGATATCCATCTTGACAGCCCATCTCATCCATTCGTTCAAAAAAAATCTAATGGTCACGATATGTTGGAATGTTACAAGAAAACACAAGGGTAATTCATGTAAATTTCTAATTCCTCTATTCTTCCTTCTCTCTCGTGGATAAACCTAACACCACCATTACTAATATCAAAACTAATATCAAAACTAACATCTTCAGAAATTGGATACTAATTATAAGATATTAGATCTGAACTTTTGATAGCAAAGGACATTAATTATAAGAGAAACAGATCTGAGAAACGATTATGAATAATCTTGCACTCGATCTCAACTCGTTAGAGAGAAAAGGAAGAAAGATAGGTGAATGACATAGTTGCCCTTAACCATTTTTCTTATAACATGAAACATATCCGGACCATTAGATTTTTCCGAATGGATGAGATAGGTTGTTAAGATGGATGTCATCCTAAGGGACGGCAGCCTAGACATCCCGATATTTATATAACAAATCGTAGTTTTCTCTAACACAAGGACCACGATTTAAGTTTAAGACAACCGAGTCCGTAGATTTATCTTAAGACAACTGAATCCCTTTGATCAACTTCTCTCTAGATATAGTATTTTCATTTATTTCACATATAACCAATAAAAAGAATTATGACTACATTAACAAATATAAATAAAATTTCAGTTGCAATATCTAAAACACATATTTAGGCCCTAGATTTTTCTAAAGACATTAAGATTACATAACAAAAATAAATGAAATTTCAGTTACCATACATTAGATATATTAAAACAAATAATCAATTTTGTAACTCACTCCATAATTTATTTATTTTATACATTTTGAATTAACCCATGTTTTTATATTACTCATTTGGAAAATGAATATAACCATGATCATGATCAGACAATAAATTATCTAACTCACCTTATTATTGATTGCATTAATATACATACCTTATTTGCTCATAACCATTATAACCCTTATTTATCAATAATAGTGAAACTGTAACTCACAAGCCTATAAATTTCTCCATAAGCACATTCTACTTTCTAAACGGGTAGGCTAAATTTTCTGCCAATATCTTCCATTAGACTAACTATCACTCTTCTCTCATCTCATGTTTGAGGTTTGTATATTTGAGTTTTTTTTTTTTTTTTTTACAATTGATTCGATATGTTTTTTTTAATTTTATCTTTAATTTTTGTTTTGATTCGAAATTGTTCAACTAGAATTTTGTTTTTAAGGTTTGCATTCTAGGTTCTGAATTCTTGAATGCTATACACCAGATAATAGTTCTCTTTACCCTGATATACTTCTATTTTCAGAGATCTATAAAAAATCTTTCATATTAGGATTTCTATATCCAAAGAAATTAAATGAAAAATCTGTTATTATTGTACTTTCTAAATAAGGTGGTTATGTTGTTATATTCAAACATATGGAACATTTTTTCTAATAGGAGGGGTTCCAAGGACTCGAAAAATGGTTGAATCAATTTTGACTCAATCCTATTTAGGGTACTTGTACATGTTCGATTGGCATGATTTTTTGTAGAATGTATTTCTCATTATGTACGACATCTTCACCAAAATTTATTATAATCTGAATTTTCTAACCCTAGACTAGAAAAATCATATTACAAGTTAATGTAATGTGGAACGTTCATTTTTACCGTTGAATTTAATATTACATTTGATGGGTCTAAATATATTCAAATGAGCTGATGTTTATGTAGTAGATCTTTATAGTAAGGATATCATATCTACCAAAATTCATGTCAATCCAATATGTACAAGTACTCTAAATTGGATTGAGTCAAAATTGAGTCAAACATTTCCTGAGCCCTTGGAACCCCTCCCTTTTCTAATTTGTCTTGAATGGTTTTAAACTTGCAGACGTGGATGCAAAGGCAAACATTTACTCACACGATGTTAGCCGAAAGCAAAGGAAAAATATGCTTTACACCGGGTGGATTTCAATTCTATAGTTTCGAATTGTAATTAAATTTCAATAAAGTGGCTTAAGATTCAATTTTTTGTTGTATATTTCATTCCTTCATTTTTATAGTTATCAATGTTGATGACTACGATAATAAGATTCAATGTAGGTTATGTTTTAGATATTCATATTTTGTGGATGATTGTTTTTTCAATAATTATGCCTATGTTGGCTTCCATTAGGTTGAATGTGTTCATAAAATGGTGGGGATTGCTTTCAAATGCACTCATTTTAATTATTAATTTCATAAAATGGTGGGGATTTTTTCATTAAAACCTTGCTAGGAAAACCCAGTGGGAAAAAACCATAGCGAAGAAAAAAGAGTACAATGGTTGATATCTTGGTGTTGGACGTGCTATGTACTGCCTCGTTAAAACCTTGTTAGGAAAACTCAGTGGGAAAAACCGTAGCTAAGGAAAAAGAGTACAGTGCGCCTAATATCTAGATGACTCCCCCTGAAGACAATTCCCCTTGGTGAATATAAGTCTAAGTTTGACTTTCGACACACCTCGATACCATATGCCAGTTTCTTAAAAGTTGGTGGAGCTAGTGAGTTAGTAAACAAATCAGCGAGATTCTCATCAAACCATATCTTCTCGACATTGATCTCGTTACTCTGCTGGAGTTCGTGAGAGAAGAAGAATTTTGGAGAAATATGTTTTGTTCTATCACTTCTGATGTAGCTTTCCCTGATTTGATCAATACATACAACATTGTCTACATAAATCACTGTTGGTGTCTCTGTAACTGAGGGAAGCCCGTATGTTGTTTGGATATGATTATCATCAACCTCAACCATACACACTCATGAGTTGCTTCATGGAGTCTCCGAGTGGTTGGAAGATGTAGCAACCAATGTTTGCTTGGAAGACCACTAAGAGATTGTTGTACCACCATAAATAAATACATACCCGGTTTGCGATCTTTCTTTGTGTGGGTCAGATGTATATCCTGCATCTGCATACCCCTTTAGTTGGGAGCCATTTGGTGGTTCTCTAGAAAAATATAAGCCCATATCAGTTGTTCCTCGAAGGTAACACATAATCTCTTTTAAGCCAATCCAATGCCGCCGGGTTGGAGCTGAGCTAAACATGACTAACAAATTCACTGCAAATGAAATGACAGGTCTAGTACATTGGGCTAAATATAAAAGAGCACCCACAACACTTAAGTATGGTACTTCAGGACCAAGTAAAGATCCCTTTTTAGGACAAAATAGGTCTAGCACCACATCAAGTGACCTTACGACCATTGGAGTGCGATTTGGGCGACATTTGTCCATGTTAAAACATTTTAAAACTTTTTCAGTATACATTGACTAATGGACAAATATTCCATGTGTTGTATATTCGATCTGTAGGCTGAGACAATACTTTGTTTCCTGAGATCTTTCATCTCGAACTCATTCTTTAAATAGTTTGCAGCTTTGGCAATCTCTTCAGGAGTTCCAATTAAATTTATGTCATCGACATAAACCGCATGGATGACAAATCCATAATTTGCTTTCTTAATGGATATACATGGGCAAACATGATCGTTCTTGTATCATTCTTTTAATAGCTATTCTGTAGCGATTGTATCACATACGCCTGAATTGTTTCACTCCATATAATACTCTCTTAAGCTTAATAGAGTATATATTACGTGTTTTTGCTTTAGGCAATCTTAATCCTTCAAGGACTTTCATATAAATATCAGTATTTAACATTCCGTAAAGATACACAGTAACCACGTCCATTAAATGCATGTCGAGTCTTTCAAAGACTATTAGACTAATTAAAAATCAAAATATAATTGCATCCATCACGGGAGAATATGTCTCTTCGTAATCAATCCCAGGTTTCTGCGAGAAACCTTGTGCCACGAGACGAGCTTTATATCTCACAATCTCATTTTTCTCATTGTGTTTCCTTGCAAATACCCATTTGTAACCTATAGGGTTAACATTCTTGGGGGTGAGGACTGCAGGTCCAAACACATTTCGTTTTGCAAGAGAATCCAATTCTACTTTAATTGCATCCTTCCATTTTGGCCAATCATGTCGTTGTCGACATTCCTCAACAGTATGTGGTTCAAGACCATCATCATCTGCTGCAATCTCAGCAGCTACGACAAGGAGAATACGTCATCGATGACAATTTTGGTTGTATTCCACAACTCTCTTGTGGATACATAATTTACAGAAAGTTCATCATTTCCAGGTACTTGGGCCATATCTGGGGCTTGTGTCACTTCAGAGACACATTCCTTTTCAGGAGGTTTTTGTTTAGAGAGAGTGTGTTTTTCTTGCATTATAGCCTTTTCAGGAGTGTTATTTATTGGGGGTTTAGTTTGTCTTTTCCTCTTCCGGAAATTTGAGTCTTTTGTCCCAACAGGTCGTCCACGCTTCTGGCGTACCTTAGACGATTCATTTGCTGCCACATTCACGGTGGTCGTTCAGGGACCTCAATTCGCGCAGGCGTATTGGCAGCTGGTACATGTAACCTTGTCACTTTTGCTGCATTTGTAAAACCATCAGACAATTGACTAGCAATTTTCTGAAGGTAAATGATCCTTTGAACTTTAGTTTCACACAAAAAGGGATCTAGATGAGACAGAGTTGGTGTATCCCAAGTTTATTTAGGTGCTTCTCCAGGAAGCCACAATTCACGTCGTTTTTCAAGAACAAACGAATTCCCTCCCCCTAACGGCAGGAAGACCGTCTCATCAAAGTGACAATCCACAAATCTAACGGTAAACACATCACCTGTCAAAGGTTCAAGATATCTATCATGTCAAAGGCATTGCTGATATTGTTCATGTAGGACCATATTCATAGAATGAAATGTAAAGAGTGTTTTATCTATCATTTTTTCCTCAGTAACAGGATGACCACATAACTTCAGGGTGGACGCGATTTTCAACAACTTCGAGTTGTTATCAGAAACAGTTTTGAAATCTTGAAACCTCAAGTGTTACCACTCATGTCGAGCCCTTGGGAGGGAAATGGTCCTATGGTGGTCATACCTTTCTTTAAAATTCTGCCAAAGAATCTACGGGTCTTTGACAGTGAGGTATTCAGTTTTCAATAATCCTCAGGGATATGATGGCGAAAGAAAATTAGTGCTTTAGCACGGTCCTGCTGGGACAACTGATTTTCTTCTTTTATAGAGTCTTCCAGACTCATTGAAGCGAGATGTAATTCGATATCAAGCACCTAAGACAGATAATTTTCACCAGTAATGTCCAAAGCAGTAAATTCTAACTTGGTAATGTTAGACATGATTATAATTGAAAATCAATAAACTTAGTGTAACACCCCAAAATCTGACCCATATCCCAATAAGACCTGAATCGAATCTCGAGGCATTAACATCAACACCATGGGCAATTCGTCATTTCTACTCTATTAATCATAACAAAAATCCGTGAAAGTCTGGTGTTGAATCCATCATTTGATTAACTAGCAATCATCACAAATCCGCAAAAACACACTTTCATATTTATATATATATAGAAAAACATACTCTATACATCACAAGATTCTGATAATAAATATATAAGACTGTTTTCGAGTGTGATATCTACGTATACACATATAAACAAACCTGTCAAAAAGTTACAACCCTGGACTACACTCGATCTCACATCAGACAAATGTAGTGATCATCTCTGTCATCGTCTTCTGCAACAGCAGGCTCCTCAACAACAGGCTCAACTGAAAAGGGTAATGGTAGGGTGAGCATAATCCAGTTGCTCAGTAGAAACCCACATTCCCAATATATTATCCAACCATGACGATAAATCACGCTAACAGTTTAAATATGCAAGTTTAAATAAGAACTGTAAAGATAATAAATATAATGTAAACTATTTTCTACTATAAGTAATAACTAATATACAAGCAATCATACAATAGGTCGGGTACCTGTATCCTATTAGAGTGGTGAGGGTACGACTGGAACTCAGCCCCAGTCCCAGGCAAATTCTTGGTTCAGTACTTACCAGTGTGAACCTGCACCGTTATTCCCGATTCACGGTCGGGTGATTACCGTTTTGTGCACCAACCCTCTTTTAGGGCTTAGGTGGGCCCTTTGACCACGACGCTCCATGGGAGAATCACCTATCACGGTGGTCAACCGTTTGACGACTGCAGACTGCTCAGGATCCTGACACACGTCCAGGATTGGACTACCTCTCACTCCCCGCGTCTAACCTCCTCGAGGTAACATGTATCCCCACAACACACTAACCATCCACAGGCAAATACCACTAAAAGCATGGCAATACAGGAAGGTAGAAGAGAAAATTCCAGAAACATCCTACAATGTTCGCCTCTAGAAAGTGCCCATTCACCGTCTAAAGGTGAAAACTGCATATGTAATCCTAGAAAGAACTGTCATCTCTAGAATATGACAACAATTCCTTCTTTGTAGGAATTCACGGATCTCTTGCCAGACCACCACGTGATACAATATATATAATATATAGGGTATTTTTTTATAATAATAATTAATTTAATCTGGTATGTGTGACGAGTCCCTGAATTTATCAACCATCAAACTAGTCCCCTATTCACGGCTACCCTAACCGGGCCAAAGCCGAAGAGACTATCCCCTATTCCATGGCTACCCTTACCGGGCCAAAGCCAAAAAGATTATAATCCGATCTGTAATAATATGTTCGTGTAAGCACCTAGATCATATTTTTTCCCAATCCAAGGACCTCACACCATACCAACATACAACTGGGACCCCACATCCCACATACAAAATCCATCTCCCTTTTCCCATCCTGGAAAAGAGATGCCATAAAAACTTCAATAGCTTTTCCATTTATAAAACAATATCTTGTACTACTTTAACAACTCCAGTATAAAACATGATATTTGTAACTAATCATTTTCATACATTTTACAATCGTAAAACCGCAAGTACTATATTATTCCATCCAAAATCATGCATGCATTTTCTTTTCATCACTATATTGATAATATTGTAACATTTGAAACATGAACCATGAGAAGATAATATAGAGGAAATGTAAGTCCCTACCTCGGCTCGCTCCCGCTTCACCTCAAATCTCAAGCTTACTACAAAAACCTATAAACGGAAGGATAAACACAATTATAATCTAAATAATGTCCATTGCAATTATGGATTTTTAAATTGATCAATGCTTTAAGTTTGTATTCAATTCTTTAATCTCTATATGAATTCTTCGATTCTTTAATCTCTATATATGAATTCTTTGATTCTTCAACCTCTATGAAGTTTTTTTTTTTTTTTTGATTCTTCGATCTCTTTCTCTAGTTTTATTCAAGTGCTTTTTTTCTTCATGATTCTCTCCCCTAATTTTTTTTTCTTTTCCTAACGCTCAATTTTATACAATTTGGTACTCTTTGTTTATAATCAGCAACAATTGTAAACTCTAGTGGACTGGGGTTAATATGCATTGTAATAAAAATTATATTTTCGTGGTCTGATCGATTAAATTGTTGATAGACTAGTTATTAAAATGTTAAATTCTTTATTAATTTTTTTTTATTTCTTATTAGCAAGCGGGGTTGAGAGGACCCCTACCCCTTTAAATTACGTGTGGAAAGTTATATCCACGATCAGTTGTTGACATGTTTTGAACCCACAACTTTCATCAATTTTTAAATTGGCCGAACTTGTTTTTTGTTTTCAAGACGCATTTTGGATCTGCAAAAGAAATCAAGAATAATGTGAGACATGCATTTATTCCTTAGCGACTACCATGAAAAGAATTCAATTCCCTAGCATGGTAAGATTGGATACAAACAGCTTGTATGCTTCTGTACCATATCCCCAATTATATATAAACTTGCTACCATACCGCCACTGGTTCAACGGAGAGATTTATTAGATTCACGACATTAATTAACATGTACCTCTTGTTATAAACAATAACTTTTCCAAAGAAATATCTACTCCTTCAGCCCAACATAGATTATCAATTATTTTTCCAGAAAAAAAGTTATTGCTGTTTATTGATAATCCAACAAGTATCCAACAAATGTTTGACATACTCAACATTTCAATCCTTGAATGGTTTAAGAGTCATTTCATTAACAAGCTTATCAACACGACGTTTCCTAATTATCACAGTTGGGTGACTTATGAGAAAATTGTTGCTTCAAGCATGTCAGTGCTCTACCTTGACAACCCTTTTTGATTTAAAGCATCAAAGCACTGCAGCCTGTAAACAATGCTAAGTTAACAAAAACATAGAGACTGCCTTGAGCGCGTTTGTATGGGCCGCTCTGAACAGAATGCTGGACCTGAGCGCCGCCCAGGAGGCCCAAAGCGTTTTAGGCGTTGTTTTTGCCTAGCGGAGCGTCCACCTTTAGAAATAGCGCCTAGGCGGCGCCCCTGACAGCATAGGTCACGATCATAGTTCAAAATGCTGATATATTTCATGAAATTTCGGCGGAATATGCAGGTTTTCATAGTTTAAATATTTCAGGTGATATATTTGTTTCGAGGGTCGGAATGTCGGAATATACTGTTTTTTCTGAATCCGAAATTTTAAACTATGGTCACAATTTTTTTATAGTGATATCTTGGTAGGGTATTTATATGTAAATATGTAACTATTACTAGGTGTTTTTTTCTTCTTTAATATTCAATAATTATTTATTTTAATTATTTATTTTGGTAGGCTTCAATAAGGTATTTTGTTCGTTGATGTGAAGTTTATTAATTTATGCTACGAACAAAATTTGTATTGGGCTTTTATATAAAGAAGTAAAATGTTATGTGGAGTATTTTCGAACTTTAGTATATAAATCTATTGTAATCAACGTTGTGTTTTTTCTTAAAATTGCTATTTGCAAAATCAAGAGAAGATAGACTGAATTTGATGTATCAGGAAGATGGGTAGATGTTAAGGAGGAAGAAGGTAAGTTGCAAAATTTTAAATTTATTTTTGTGTTTAAAAATATATTTAACCATTTTTACATTAAATTCATTAGCTATATAGCCAATTAATAAATTTATTAGCATTAAATTCAGGAGCTAGCCATATAGCTATTTAAGCCATTATTGAATATAAAAATACATTACTAACCCTTTTAATTTTAATCTTTGTCAAATTCTCTTCAATTAGAGCATCTGATTTTCTGTAATTTGGTGAGAGAAATATTTCTTAAGGGCACGCCCAACTTTAATAGAGTATAGATTCCACTAAATTGCAATATTTATTGTAATTTCTTGATAACAATTCCACTAAATTGCGGGTTTTCCAAAATAATAACAATAGAGGGTATTTTTGCAAACTAACATATATGTTTAAAAAAGAGGACAAATCAATAATGTGGTTGTTTGACGAGACTGATCCATAATGCCCATTGCAATTATGGATTTTTAAATTGATCAATGCTTTAAGTTTGTATTCAATTCTTTATTCTCTATATGAATTCTTCGATTCTTTAATCTCTATATATGAATTCTTCAATTCTTCAATCTCTATGAAGTTTTTCTTTGATTCTTCAATCTCTTTCTCTGGTTTTATTCAAGTGTTTTTTTTCTTTGTGATTCTCTCCCCTATTTTTTTTTTCTTTTTTTCCCTAATGCTCAATTTTTTACAATTTAGTATTCTTCGTTTATAATCAGCAACAATTGTAAACTCTAGCAGAGTAGGGTTAATATGTATCTTAATACAAATTATATTTTCGTGGTTTGATTATATTGTTGATAGAAAAGTTATCAAAATGTTAGATAGATTCTTCATTAATTTTTTTTTTCTTATTAGCAAGCGGGGTTGAGGGGACCCCTACCCCTTTAAATTATGTGTGGAAAGTTATATCAACGATCAGTTGTTGACATGTTTTGAACCCACAATTTCTCCATTTTGTGAGAGGGGTGCTACCATTGAGCGACAGGCTCAGTCGCTTAATCAAATTTCATCAATTTTTAAATTGATCGAACTTGTTTTTTATTTTCAGGGAAAATTGGTCAAAACCCCCTATATTTTGACCGGGTTTGGCGTGAACCCCCTAATGTTGTCCAATCTTGGCGTTAACCTCCTTCCGTTAAGCAACCCCCAAGATTCCGTCCATTCAAAGTTTGTTTACGCATTATACCCCTAATTTAAATAATCTGTCTAAACCCCCAAAATTTGCTTACCCATTATACCCCCAAATTAAAATTAGTGAAGTTAGTTTTGATAACCAATTTTTGGGGGGTTTAGACAAATTCATTTAATTAGGGGTATAATGGGTAGTCAAACTTTAAATGGATGGAAACTTGTGGGGTTGGTTAACAAAAGGGGGTTATCGCTAAGATTGGACAACATTGGGGGGTTTACGCCAAACCCGGTCAAAACTTGGGGGGTTTTGACCAATTTTCCCTTGTTTTCGAGACACATTTTGGATCTGCAAAAGAAATCAAGAATAATGTGACATATGCATTTATTCCTTAGTGATTACCATGGAAAGATTTCAATTCCCAAGCATGGTAAGATTCGATACAAATAGCTTGTATGCTTGTGTACCATATCCCCAATTATATAGAAGCTTGCTACCATACCGCCACTGGTTCAACGGAGGGCTATGGTATATGCCATCTTGTCGAGCAACCCAAGCACATCTGTTACAGTTGTTTACGAACTCTGACTCTTTACGTGCATTATAAGCATCAAAACTTGCACGTAATACACTCTTTGTCACAGGGTCCTGCCACTCCATATTGCACCAGAAGAGCGTTGAATGCAATATAAAATTAACTTGGAACTTCCACTCCCAACTTTTATCTAAAGGAATAAAGTGCTCACCAAGATCGTCGTCCCTTGATTTGCAGTGGAGCTTCAATATTGAATTCGGTACAATTCTGTTCCATACCTCTACATGCTTAATCCGAAAAAGTTGTAGACTGAAGACAAGTGAACAATGGTGAAATAACATGCACCTCATAGTTAAATTTACTAGAGAGATTTATTAGACTCACAACATTAATTAACATGCACCTCGATAAACAATAACTTTTCGAAAGAAATATCTACCCCTTCAGCCCACATATATTATCAATTACTTTTCCAGAAAAAAAGTTATTGCTGTTTATTGATAATCCAACAAGTATCCAACAAATGTGTGACATACTCAACATTTCAATCCTTGAGTGGTTTACGAGACATTTCATTAACTAGCTTATCAACACGACGTTTCATAATTATCACAGTTGGGTTACTTATGAGAAAATTGTTGCTTCAAGCATGTCAGTGCTCTACCTCGACAACCCTTTTTGAGTTAAAGTATCAAAGCACTGCAGCCTGTAAACAAATCATCCCACAGAACAAAGCCTCCTCCAGTGCCAGCAACAGGTTGGTCCCAACAGTCTTTGCATCTGTATCGCTTCCCAACAATTGGATTCATCTGCATAGATTCATTTTGGTGGTAAGAGCATTACTAAAGAATAAAGGTACAAAGAAGATATTAAATCATCATGGCTAAACAAAATCATATATTCTTACTGTCAAAATTTTGGAAATTTCACAGAAGAGTACATAATCCATGTTTAGCAACAAAAACAAAATTATCAATCGGAAAGGATCACTGTCAGCTTCAACTTGTAACATAGTTCAACAAAAGAAAGAAATATCCTAGAATTTTATTCATCTGTAGAGATCCATTTAGGGTGTATTAAACAAAAAGGTACTAAGAGGAAAGTACTGCATGTCCTAGAGTTTTAAATGTTACATCATTATCGCTATATACTTCATATTTCCTTACGTTTAAAAATATGGCAGACTTTTATCATCTTATCATCATTGAATAGCTGCCCAAAAAAATTTCTTCGAATCGAAGAGTATATAATCCTTGAATAGCTACCCCAAAAAATATAAACCAGCCAAACAAGAACACAAGATCCATTGGCAGAATGAAATTATCAATTAGAAAGGACCATTGTCAGCTTCAACTTGTAGAGATTGAATTCTTGGATTTACTTATATTGAAATAACATTTAAAAAAAAAAAAAAAAAATCATCCCAAATCAATATTAAAAAAAGGATGTTACCTCTCAATTATCACAAGAAATTCCAATATGCACATTAACGTCTAGCTGGGAACTCTCCTCCGAATCTGAGTGAGAACTCTCCTCTGCATCATAGAATAAATTGGGGCTAGTTAGTGACGTTGTAGTCATAGGTGAAAATATTGTTTAGGGGCGGATATCCGATCTCCCAAAAAACGGAAAATATCGCGGATATCCGACCTCCTGTGTCGGATTGTATTGGTTTGGCAAATTCAAAAAAATCGATATTTTTTGTGCTCCTCTTAACTTGATAGCAGCATTATCATAAACCCTTGCAGCTTCTTCAGCAGTATCAAATGTACCAAGCCACAATCGAACACGACGAGAAGGATCTCGAATCTCAGTAGCCCATTTACCCCAAGGACGTTGTCGAACACCACGATACTTCTTCTTTCCATCACCAACTCTTGATCGTTTGTTGTTGTTGTTGATGGTTTTGTTTTCTGCCAAAACTTTCTTGGATCTGATCTTTAGACCACCATTTGCTTCTTGAATAACACTTGAAGAACAAGGTTCAACATTGATTTCATTTATATTTCTCTTAACACGAGAACGACTTAAAAAAGTATGGTCTTCTTCATCACTTGAAGAATCAGTTGCGTTGTTATCAGTTACAGAGAATCGAACAACTTTAGGACCAAGAATAGTTGATGAAGAAGAAGAAGAATCAATGTTTGGGTGGTGGCTTCTTTTTGTTGATGATGGTTGATGTTTAACAACTTTCTTTATCACATTTTTGTGTTCTGTGTATTTGATTTTTGGAGAAAGAAAACAAGTATCCATGTTGATTTGAGTTCTCAAAACTCTCAAATCACATTTAATCAAACACAAAACAAAAGAAATAAAAAACCCCAAATTAAAAAACAGGGGAAAAAGAAAAGAGATAAGATTGAAAGAACAAGAAGAGAGGTTTGAAGAAAAAGTTAAAGAAGAACAAGAACAACAAACAAAAGGGAAAGCGATAAGTCTTTCTATTTCAAGAAGAAGAGAGACTAATGTTATGGTTGTCTTCCTATTTCAAGCAAATTTCTTCGATCAAAGAAAAAAGCAAAGGAAGGAGAGAAAGAGAAAGTAAAGATTGGTGAGAGAAAGATAGATATCGGTTTTTGCCGAATTATGCCGCGAATATCCGATAAATGCCGACCGACATGGGGTGTTTTAATATCCGTTTATATGCCGTATGCCGTACCGTGCCGATCTTCAAAAAAACGGAAAATATCGCGAATATCCGACCGGCAAGAACGATTTTTTCACCTATGGTTGTAGTACACCATAATTTAACAATTAATTAATATCCTTGAAACATCATATCCACCATTGCACAAGTATTTTTCATGTTTGATACACTTTTCTCTGAATGGTGGCCAAAACCACAATTCATCTACACAACAAGATGTCCTGTATTATGAAACTCATGCAACTCCATGAGATAGATTAGAATTAATGGGTGGCCTCCACTAGATTGTTGGATAGTAGAATGAAGTATTGATTTGGAATAGTTTGAAAAAGATATATGCAATGCAATTTATTAAGAGAAAAAAAGGGGTTTGTGAATGATGTACGGAGTATTGTCAATTCCGAATTAATATCGATCTTGTAAAAGTGTGAACAAGAGCTTGATATTTCTCCTCCACTGAAACGTTTTGCCAATATAGGACAACTAATGATTCTCAATTGCTGAAGCATGGAGAGATGTTTCAAATCGTCTGGCCCGAAGTCGAGGAATTTGCAATTGAAAAATTCAAATTGTTGAATTGATGTGAGCAGGTTAAAGCCTTCGGGGAGGGTGAAGATTCATAAATTCCAAAATAGTTGAGATTTGGGTAGTCATCGTCATGGAGAAAAGGCAACAATGAGCTATTAAGAACACCCACATCCCCACATAATCTCAGATTCTTGAGGTTTCCAAAAGCCGGTAATACCCGCAATCTCTGCGAGTCTCGAATTGTTAACTCACAGAGGTTTGGAAAGAAATCTACACCGTTTTGGAATGGCAAATCCCATTCTTCCAAACCTTGCATTTCGTATAACAGCAATTCCTTCAATTTTGGGAAAATCACCCCCACTTGTTAGGTGTTAAAGAATCCCTACCCTGAACAAAATTTGCTGTAGATATGTATTCTACCTGTCTTGTAAATGAAGTAAACTGATTATTGATGATATTTTTCTGAGACCTTTGAAGCATAGGGTGGCCACCCTCATGACATAAATTGTTAAAAAAAAATACCTTGTCATACCTTACGCAGTGGTGGTGGTGGTCCTAGATGCCTAGCTAGTTGAATGCACACAGTTTGAAGGTAACAACAACTGAGGAACAAAGGCATTGAAAACCCTGAATAATTGTTTATTATTTTATTTTTTTAATACTTTGAAGCATTTCATCAAACAACTAGTCTGTGTCCTTTTCAGAAAAAATAGAAAACATCTTGAATTTTTTAAACTTATACAAGCAATTGCTGTTCTCTGGGTGGTGTGGTGCGGAACATAAAGGAATGAGATTATTGAAAGAAGAATGAGAGTGTTGAACAAGAAGAAGGAAGAAAAATATTTTGGAGTGTTGGAGAGGGAGAGGTGTTGACAACAAAAAAAAAAAGGAAAATAAAAAGTGGACCTCCAAGAATTAGTCATTAAATATTGGGTGAGTAAGGGAGTTGTGTTGTCTCTGGATGGGTAAATTTCTGCCCATTTTTCAATTTTTCCATTATTGTAGTTCAGATTTTTTTTTTTTTCGAAAAAAGATGGAGTAGCATTGGAACTAGGGGTGGGCACGGTCCGGTCCGGTCCTAAAATGTAATAGGACCGGGACCAAACCGACTTGAAAGTATCGTTTCGGTTTCGGTTCCATGGACCGAAATTATTTGAATGTAACCGGACCGAACCGGACCAAATATAATCGTTCCGTTTTCGGTCCGAAACTCGGTCCTGGGCTTTTTTATTGGGCCTTTAGTCCACTACAATTTAGATGATTTTTCTTAAGTTTTGGGCTTTAAACAAAATAAGACATACACCAAATCAAGTACTAAATAGGAAAAAGGTCCAAAACCAATGAACCAACCATGGATCCCCCATAGGTTTCCTAATTCCTATGTCTAGTTTAGTAATTTACTAATAAAAAAAATGTTTTTTTATTTATTTCGGTTCGGTTCGGTTCTCTCGGTTCTATAAAAACAAGAACCGAGACCGGACCAATAGCTATATAGTTCGGTTCGGTTTCGGTCCGGTCTTGACCGGTTTTTAGTCAACTCGGTTTTGACTCGGTTTTTTCGGTTCGGTTTTCGGTTTTTCGGTTTTTTTGTCTACCCCTAATTGGAACTACTTCTGTGAATCCGATCCGATCCAATTTTCAATCCGATTTTCTTGATTGTTAATTTGATTTGATTTTCCGATAAATATTTTGAAATTTCCAATAATTTAAGAGAATTAACTATTCTCATTTTTAAAAATATAAGTACATATAAGCATAAAAATAATATACCAAGTTTAAAATCACACGAGGACTAATAACAAATTATAATTAGTCTCAAATCTTAATGTTATTAAATGTCAATATATGGTTCAACAAAATAAATAATGTAATAGTAAATTATTGGTTAGTTTATTCCGATTGATCGTCCATGCTTATTAGTTAGATTAATTATTTTCTTGTTCAACTTCATACAATTATATTATTATATAAATTTTGCAGTATAATTGTGTTTTATAAGGTGTTATACTCAAGAGCTTTGATCCATCGTATTGGGGTGGTATGTTACTATGTTAGATAAAAACACCCCAATAAGCAAATCAACTCAGTAGAAAGAGTGGATTTTCAAGTTTCCAAAAAACGAATCACGTCCACCATTTTCGATTTGGAGTTCCAATCAATTCCGATATATTTTCAAGTTAGAATTCTGATTTTTTTGTGTTGGAATTCCGATTGATCAGAATTTTCTTTTTTTTCTGATTTTTTCCGATATTCCGAAATTGAAATAAATTTTGTTGTTCCGAAAAAACATGGAATGGAATTGAAAGAAATTTTTTTATTCCGAACATGCCATTTCCGATCTGTTCCGTCCGATTTCCACCCCTAGTTGTCCCCAAAGACACAGTTCCTGTTTGGTTGGGCTAATAGAATGTCGGTAGTTTTGCATCAGTTTGCAGGAAACATTCTTTCCGCTAAATCGAGTCCTTGGCGGTGGTTTCCAAAGCTAGTGGGGAATGCAGCAAGGGGAAAACGGCTTGTCAGAAAAAATTTGTTCGATCAAAAATCGATTTTTCTGCTTGTTTTGAGCTAGGATCACGCTCTCCTCCACTCGGCTAAGGCTGCCCCCTTGCCCAAAGCCCGCTAAATCCAGTCCTTGGTCTCGATTGGTCAAGGCTAGTGGGCGATGGTAGCGAAGGGACGACGAGCGCGAGGGAGTGCAGCGCTTGACCCCGGCTTTGTTAGACTATATGATATATAAGGGTATAGTTGAATACTTTTAGGTTGTGTAATGTATATAAAGAAATGTGTCTTAGGTGTTTAGGTTAAGCTCTTCAATGGAAGAACATCATTTCTCTGCCTCTCTTACTACTTTGTGTGTATCAACATTACAGTAGTTATCGGCTTAACAAGAAAAGTTGCCCGACCGGATGGGAACCGCCTAGTGCCATCTTCCACGCCCCCAGTCGCGGCCAGTCTCCTACATGCCTAAAAGCGGAAAAAGGGGATGGCGGGGGGGGGGGGGGGGGGTTCAATATGGCTTCCCCACCCCTCTACAATGAGTCTGTCTATTGCCCGTTGAAACGAACACCCGCTTGCGGTTGTTCAAGTCAACTTGCAAACGCCAAACTGATTTCTAGAGGTGGAGATGTCCCCAACAAGCGGCCTGCGTCCTTGAAGCCTGATGACCACCTCTAGTCAAGGCTAGTGCACTTGAGGGCAACAAGGGGGATCGCTGGGGCCATTATTGAAATGGTCGCCCCCACATCCCGCCCTCGAATCCCCTCTGGAAAGTCGTCCGCCGAAACAAAAATAAATTTTGGGTGAGTAGTATTTTGTTTTTTTTTTTAACAAAAATAACACCCAACTTGTGGCATTGTTCTTTGAAAATCAAAACAAACATGAAAATGATCTTTACGGAAATTTTGGCAAATGAATGAATAATAGAAATGAAAATTATTTGTCTAAACCTTGAGTTGAACAAAACTGGACATGAACGTTTGAGATGATCGACTAATAACCGGAAACAAATTATAATAACTGTTCATGTCCAACCGGAAACATTTTTTTTTCCCTGAAAGGATTGTGGGCTGGTGGCCACATTGGAACAAGACTGGACATGAACGTTTAAGATGACTAATAACCCTTGAAATGAACAGGATTTCGACTTTGGACATCCATAACAGACCACTGGACTCATTGTTTGTCACATTGGAACATACCACTGAGGTTCCAATATTATTTTCCCGGCCAGGCTGATGGCCATCACACTCACTCTAGCTACCAGCTCCAGGGTGTGCCTAGATTCCCTAGAAGATTCAGCATCGAGTTTACAGAACGAGTGCAACAATAAATCATTTTCTCCACTCTACCCCTGTCCCCAAGCTATGAATACCATAGTGATATAATTCCAAATTATTTGGTTGTTGAATGGAAGTTTGTAAATCATTGATAAATATAGAAGTAAGAAGACAAATTTAAACTATTAATAAGAACAAATAGTATCACGGGATCGTCTCCTCTTGCAGAAGAGCTTTTCTATGACTCTGCCAGAACCCGATTATTGCCCAACTGGATTAATATATGATCCCTTGCCATTAAGATTGTTTCTTAATATATTATAGATGTTTACAGAACTCCAAAGTTGACATCCACAACAAAATTAAACTTCATACCAAACCATAACCAGATGTACCATTACAATGCACTTATCTGTCCTAAGATACACAAACAGTGCAAGCAACTTTTCTTCAATGGGATGAGCAAAATCGCCAAATTTTATTATTTAGGTTGCCACAAATCCACGATGCATTCGCTGAACTTGTTGTGCACGAAACTTTTAGTTATGCCAATGCTAGCAACAAGCCCTTGTCTTCATGCTTGTCAGGTACTTCTTTCAACCTCCGTAGCACCGTCATTTTTGAATTCATCAATACACATCGTTTTCAATCTGCTGAACGAAATTGACAACCAAATCCTTTTCTGAAATTCCCACTCCAGCCATGTAGTACCCATAACAGCACAGATATTAACGTTCTTGGTCGAGTTAGTCATAGCTCCATTATTATAACTAACTGTCTTAAAAAAAAATTAAAATGTTAATATCACATTGTTTGGAGGCCTTGACACCGGTTGTGAACCTATGGCTACAAGGTCGATGCCCACGGGTCTTGGCAGAATTTATAGCTAGTGCGCTTCTCACCCCACTTCTTAAGCCAGGTAACGGCATACGCCCAATAGCTGTGGTGGTTTGGTGTCGCCTGGTGTCTAAGATTGCCATGAGAGGAGTTTCTAAGGATATTGTTCCATACCTAGAGGATTTTCAGTTTGGGGTTGGTGTGCCTGATGGAGCAGAGGCAATTTTGCATGCTGTTAATCGGTTAGTTTATGCCAACAAGGATGACACATCGTTTGCTATGCTGCTTGTGGACTTTTAGAATGCCTTCAACCTTGTTGATCGGTCTGCTATGCTACGAGAGGTACGCAGTCATTGTCCATCTATTACTCTATGGGTCGAATACCTCTATTACCAACCTGCTCGATTGTATCTAGAGCCTACTCATATTTGGTCAGCAGCTGGGATACAGCAGGGGGACCCTTTGGGGCCTCTTCTCTTTGCTTTGGTCTTGCATCCATTGATACACCGTATTCAGTCAGAATGCCACTTGGAGTTACAGGCATGGTACTTAGATGATGGTACTCTGATTTGTAGTACAGAACATGTGGCTAGAGCTATTCATATCATTCAGGAAAGAGGACCATCTCTTGGGCTCGTGCTTAATGTGTCTAAGACAGAGTTGTTCTAGCCTTCTGTTGATCCTGACTGCTCTTATCCAGATATCTTTCCGGTTGGTATATCATGCCCTCAGCGAGGGGTTAAGTTGCTTGGAGGGGCTGTAAGTACTGATGCATCATTTATTGTGGGTAATGTTCGTCAACGAGTGGATAAGACACTTCAACTTATGGACTTATTACCACAGCTAAAGGATCCGCAGTGTGAGTTGGCACTTTTACGTTCTTGTATGGGATTATCCAAACTCACCTTTGCTCTCCGTACTTGCCCCCCTGATTATGTTTAGGAAACAGCCGAATGGTTTGACCACAAGCTTCGTGCAGCCTTTCAGAATACTGTGGTTTCCGATGGACCTGGTTTTGGCGATTTACAGTGGCATATAGCAACCCTCCCATTACGTATGGGTGGACTTGGTATCTATTGTGCTACTGATGTTATGAAGTTTGCTTTCGTAGCTTCACGTACGCAAACCAAGGATCTCCAAGACCACATTCTTTGAGGTTGTGAGACTACACCTATGGGTAATGTTTTCGATACTGCCATTACTAGTTAACATCTTTCTATACCTTATTTTGATCTCAGTAATCTTGCTCCAACTGCTACCGTCCCCTTCAGACCCCAACATGCCTTTGCGGAAGCGTACTACAACAAGATTAGTTCTGGTCTTGAGAGGGAATTTGAGTTGTCAGCTAGACAGAAGGCTGTGATTGGATGTGTGCAGTCAGAACATGCCAAAGATTTCTCCTTGCTATCCCGATGGAAGGGCTTGGACAACGCATGACGCCTGTAGAATATCGTGCCATTTTTCGTTATCGATTGATGATCCCTTTATATTCAGATGGTGAGTTTTGTCCAATGTGCAAGAAGAGCATACTTGATTCTTTCGGGGACCATGCGGCCCATTGTAAGCATTACCCCGGCTTCAAGTACAGGCATGACCACGTTAGAGATATCTTGTGTGATGTGTTCTGGCGGGCTGGACCACAGGCATGACCACGTTAGAGATATCTCCTGTTAACTTTCTTACTGATCCTAAGGAAGGAAGATCGACATTACGTCCTGCTGATATTCTGGTCTACAACTGGTCTGAAGGTAAACATGCGTGTGTTGATGTTACAGGGGCATCTCCGATGGTTGGGCTGGGTACTGGGATTTCTGAGGTGGGGATAGCAGCTAGCAATGTAGCAGGAGCAAAAGTGGAGAAATATGACGGAGCTTTTAGGGCTAACCAACATAGTTTCATCCCCTTTGCATTTGACACATTTGGATTGCTAGGCTTAGAAGCAATTGAGCTCCTCAAGAGAGTGCAGAAGGTAATGGATAGTAACGTGATAACTGCGGGTTCGAACGAATATATATTTAGGAGAATCGGGTTTGCTACCCAGAAAGAACTTGCCGCGCAGTTTGTAGCGCGTTTGTCCTCTACTTTTGTGTAATTCATTGAGCTTATCAATAAAATTTGTTTTAATATCACTACCAATTATTTTTTCATTTTAACCAGTAAAAGTGACGAAATCAATCTACCCCAAAGTATATAGTTCACAGGCACCCAAAAAGACGTAGAATATGACATATTCCGAAAATATTTTTCAATCATATCATGACAAGAAACATCGTCTTTTCCCATCTTTGATTACAATTTGTGAAAAGGGAAACAATATGATATGTACACTACCACTCTACAGTTGCATACCTCTTTACAAAGCGACAAGGCCACATTAAGTCTAGATACACATCAAGAAGTCTGCAAGAAGCGCACAATAATAAAAACACATCAAGAAGTCATGACAGAAGTAGAACCTTGCATCTGCTGCAGCACTGAAAATACACTGAAGCAAGTTCTTTGCATCGACCATGGTTCGCAATTTGTTGCAGCGTCCACGACCAGTAAAGGCTCGCTCCCTTTTTTCAGCCTCTGAAAGTTGTGATGCCATTGCTACTAGTGGATTGGAAGATATGCTCAGCATGTTTTCATGTGATGCAATTCCTGCCATTTTTTGCATTTGGCGAAATGGAGGACGACATTCTGAATGAGTAAAAAAATCAGTTTATGAGTGAATCAATCAATTCCATTAAAAAAACTATGTGAACTTTTATTTTGCAAGTTCTGGAGTACCATCTCCACTAGCATACCTAGAACACGCATTCCTTCCAGCAGTATGCCCCTTTGACACAAATTCATCGACTTGCTAAGTACGGTCAACTTTTCTTGTTTCTTCTTTAGATCCGAAATCTGAAGATTGGTTGTCATAGATTTTTTAAACATTGAAATAGCCTATGGTAAAAGATAGATATCTCGGAGAAAATCGAAACTCACCTGTGCTTCAGGTGCCTTCAAATTTTGGAAATGAACATCTTGCATTTTCTGAGTATGCCCATCTGAAGTAGCAGCAAGGCTTTCAACCTCGGCCAATAGGCGGTCCCTCTTTTGCTGTAGTTGCATTTAGACAATATACAAGTAGACATAAAATGCTTATTCCCGCCAGAATACTGAATTGTAGTAACTTCCAGATAAAGGATGGCTATATAAACCTTAACCATTCTCTTCTCATCCTCAATAAACTGCGTAAGGCCTTAAAGGCCACAGCGTCAGATCCTCCAAAGGATTTTATCTCTGACTGCACAAATATAGAGCATATCATGAGAAAGAGATTCACAACTAGGGAAAAAAAAAACCGTTAGAGAAGACAAAGATGCTAATATTGCATCTCTACATCTCATCAAGGATAGCAAATAAAACAAAGTTGGAGAAACAACAATCTAATCATCATGATCATAAAACCCCAGTAGATCAATGGAGGATGCTTTTACACAGAAAAAACACATTCATAGCCGAACAGACTAAAAATAATGTACATAATTGGAACAAGAATATACCACATCATATACTCATTCTCTAGCCAGAGCAAGAACCAATCAATTTTTGCAAGAAAATACACGTCATATACACATTATTGGAGACAAAATGAGTAGCTATTGACATACTTAACAATCTATTTCACATTGATCTACTGCAGAACATCATGGCTTGCAGTTGATCTATGCATAGAGTATCAAACTTCTGTGAGTTTTGTTGTACTAAGATTAAAAATTATGAAATGAACTGCACAATGATAGAAAGGCAGGGACGGCATGGTGTCGATTGAAATCAATTACTCTATCAACACATATTAAGTCAATATTATTATTTTAATCAGTGATCTGCCATTTTTAAGAAAACAATCCGAAGAAGCAAGAAAACAGGTGTTAGCGAAATATTAAAATAATGAGAAAATATCTACCCTGAACCCCACAAATACGATCAATAACATTTCTGGAGAAAAAAAGTTATGAAAGTTTATTGATAATCTATCAAGTATCCTGTAAATGTGTAACATTCTTAAGGCTTAACATTCAAATCCTTAAAAGTGGATTAAGAGTCATTTCATAGACTAGCTTATCAACATGATGTTTCCTAATCATCGCAGTTAGGTTACTACAATATCAAGTGAATTCTACAAGTAGTGCAATCTGTCGTTGCCAAAAGCCAATGATACTTTTTGCAGTTTCACCTACAAAAATTCTGAGCAATTGCATGAATTTATAGCAAATTTGTTAAATCTAATTAACTATCAAAAAGACTGTCCAACAAAAACTATAAACAGAATTTCAGAGAAAAAACGGCAAAAAAGTAGAAACAGCTGAGTAGGTACCTCTGAAGCAAATCAAAACCCTCTTAGAAGTTCCCCGCCTCCTCGGTCCCAAACGGACACTTTGTATTGGGTTTTTGTCATTTTACTGTACAGGATATCGGTTATGATTCAGGTGCTAGTTTTTCAAAAGAAAAAAAAATGTAGAAACTACTTTGTTCGAAGAGAAAAGGAAGTGTTTTGTAAATAACATGCCTATTTATAATTTGTTCAGTTGTAATTTGGATGTTGTAAAGTGTGAACTAGAGCTTGAGATTTCTCCTTTTCTGAATCGCTAACCCAAAATAGGACAATCATACGTTCTCAGTTGTTCAAGCATAAAATATGTACTAAATTTCTCTTTCTCAGTTTCCATTATACCTCCATCAACTGAGATGGTGAGGTGCAAGCCTGCAAGGTGACGGGTAGTTGGTTCTCTCTAGATCATGTTCGATTTCCAGCATATAAGAAGTGCTTCAGTGTAATGATTTAACTCACTTGGTGAACAATCTTGATGCCAGCTTGGTGTGCTTCAAGTATTAGCTCCTTTTGGTAGTCAACCCCAGATAATCTGAAAATGGACCCTTTCTTGATCAGGAACTTGGTGAACATCAACCCCAAACCGTCAGTCAAGGCTCTTTACTTCCTTATTGGTTCCTTTATAATCAGAACAGTCCTGTAACAAATGGTGGAATGTCAAAGGGAGACGATGAAAGAGTCAAAGAGCTAATATGAAAAAGGTACTTTCATTCCTAAGAAAAAATTCAGAAGTGTGCCAGAGAATTTATGAGAAAGTATACCCTGGATCTCTAGATTCTGAGTAATTGCGTGAATTTATAGAATTCTTAAATTTTACTATAAAAATGTCAACAAAACATTGGGTAGACGTAGACGGTAGACCACAAAATAGAAGTTCCCACAGAAAAGAAGGGAAATAAATGGCAACCAATATCATATATATATTGGAGCACATATATACCTCTGGAGGATACTCTGCACGACAGTGGAAAATGGCGCTTTCTATGGCTCAAATAAGATGTATTATATTCTATATCATAAGAAGATAAAAGGATACTGTTGTTATATGATTACATATATGCATTTCTCAAAACTAAAGAGAAGACAAATCAAGAGGCTTTCGAAGAATACCTGATTCCACTGCTCCAATGGATACTTAAGAACATTCAATTCCACCAAATGGCCGGAGATCTTGTAAGAGTGTGACTTTGAGCTAACACAGCTTGAGATTTCTCTTTCTCTGAGTCATTTAGCCAATATAGGACAATTGTTGATTGTCAGTGGTTCGAGCGCGGTGAGATGTTTCAAAACGAGGTTCCATTCACTTTACCACAGATAAGCAAATTCAAATTGAAATCAGTACAATTTCAGCTTTTCTAAAGACTTGAGGTTTCCGAGAGCCGGTAATACCTGCAATCTCCATGATTGTCGAATTGTTAACTTCCGGAGGTTTGGAAGGAAATCTATACAGTTTTGGAATGGCAAATCCCATTCTTCCAAACCTTGCATATTTTCTAACCGCAATTCCTTCAATTTTGGGAAAATCACCACCACTTGTTGTTGTTCTTGATTATGATTACCAAGTGTTTCATCATCAAGCCCATAAAATTCGCATCCAAGTCTTTTCACAGATTTCAGCTCTTTTAATTGAAGAAATTCAAGAGACGGTAGCTTCCCCAAAGCAGGCAATTGCAAGCATTGACCGAGACTCCGCAAACTCAGCCGTGTCAAATTGGATAGTGATAAAATCCAATCTGGTAATCTGATTCCTCCATGATCTTTTATTACCAAATTTTCCAAGTTTATATGTGGTTGGAGGCCTTCTAGAATCTCCATTCTCATCTGATTATCATCATCATCTTCTTTTTCTTCTTCCCCTTTTAAACCAAAGTCCATCTTCAATGACAGAAGCTTTTCCTTCTTCTTTAGCTCAGCTTGTGCAGCCTCACCTACATTTCCAACTTGCCTCAACCCTGCTATTTTTAAATGTCCCTGGAGATGGTTTAGCAATTTCAATTCTCTGATCGTGCATCCTTTTTCTTTGTTCTTCTCTTGAGCATCAAGATTACCAACTATAAATACACCCAACGTACGAAGACAACTCAATCTCCCAATCCCGGACGGAAAATAACTTAGCTTCCCTGAATTATTGAATTCACATCCATCCAATTCAATATGTCTTAAGTTAGATAACTTTCCGATACCTTCTGGGAGACTTATAAGACTTATGCAAGAGTTCAGAATTAGAGTCTGCAGATTAGCTAGAGTACAAACACTCTCTGGCAATTCCTTCAACCTATAATTATAAGACAAGTCCAAGTACCGTAAAAGCACCAATCGTTCCACCTCACTTGGAAGTTCTTCAAAATCATAACAACTCAAACTCAACACTCTAAGGCATTTCAATTGATGCAACGATTCAAGAGCCAGTGTATCATATCGCCAATCTTGGAATCGTCTTAATGTGCGTAGATTTTTTTGTTCATATATATATGACCAATTCAAATCTCGTGCACATAAATGGCGAACCTTGATGCTACTAATGACTTCTTCCTTCTCCAAAATAATCGTTTCAGTTTTAGTGAGAAACTGAACAAAATCATGCATAAGATCGTGCATTTTGCAACTAAAGATGTTGCCTTTGTCATCTTTTTTGAAGTCCTGTAAAAATGAGAGCATTGCAAGATTATCAAAGTAGTCTTTCCCTATCATCTCCAGATCTTCACTTCCATTAGAGCCAAGATAACCTTGTGCCATCCACAATCGGATCATTTCTTTCTTTTCAATAATTGCATCTTTAGGAAAGACTGCAAAATACATCAAGCATTGCTTCAAGTATGACGGTAATGCGTAATAACTGAGCAAAATGGAAGGTAGAAAACCTTCCCCTTCTTCTTCGACGTCCCAAATGTTGCTCGCTAATACATCTCGCCATTCCTGTTTTATTGTCTTCAGACACATCGTACTTGCTATAACCCTGACGGCTAAAGGAACCCCTTTGCATTTTTTCGAAATTTCCTTTCCAATATCTTCAAACGTACCAAGATAGTCTTCCCTTTCCGAGAAAGCTATGCACTTGAAGAGTGACCAACAATCGTCGTCTGACAATTGTTCCAGCGAGTGTGTATAGCTAGAATTAATCATTTTGGCGACCCTTACACTTCTTGACGTGACTATGATTCTACTTGTCGCGCCACCACAGTCTAGAGCATTCTTCAGTTGCAACCATTCTTTGCTAGGAAAAGACCACACATCGTCAAGCACAAGGATAAAACGCCTTCCTTGGAGACATTCAGATAAGTTGTTATGAAGGGCTTGCCATCCAAAACTATCAGGAACATTTCCTTTAACTTGTTGAATAATTTCTTTGGCAACATTTTCAACAAGAAAAGGATCAGATACACAAACCCATATCATCTTCTCAAACCTTGCAATCACCTTCTCTTCTTTGAAAATCAGCTGAGCTAGAGTTGTCTTTCCGAAACCGCCTGTCCCAACTATAGAGATAACTGGGACATGTAAACTGGGAGCACTACTCTCACTCAATAGCTTGCTGATGAGAATATTCTTATCCTCAACCCGGCCATAAATCTGGGGAACTTCAGGCACAGCTATACTTCTTATTTGACGGATGCCATTACTTCGAATTTTATTGAGATTAAACGACTGTTTCTTTTCAATAATATCAACAAGTCGTTCGTTCAACTCCTTTATGTTCATACCAATACCATGACTGATGACAATGGGTTTAAAACAAGAGAAAAGGTTGAACAAATAGGATCGTACCTGCTTTATAATTGAAGCATTCAGATTAGGCTGTTGCCTGTCTGGAACGAGAGATCTAGTGCACCATTCATCCAATATGTCCTCTGCATCGTAGGAGATGTCTTTGAATTCTTCCAACCAAACCTTTACTGCTTCATTCTTCACTTGCTTGGCCTCAGCATCCTCAAGCACACCTTTGATGATAATGAGTGTATTGGTGAGGCTTTTGATTTCTTTTTTAACACCAGTTACCAGTCTTACTTCTTGTTCGAGACCATCTAAGATGATGGATCCCAATTTCTCCAAGACAACAGAAACCAACACTTCAGCCATTGTATTGAACAAATGAATGACACAATGGAAACAGTAAAACACAAACAAGAAACAATGGTTTCTAAATGCAAGTCTTTCTCTATTGTATTGTATTCTTGTTCAGAACACTGTGTCCCCATCTTTATATAAATTATTAGTAGTTTGGCCGCCCTCGTCTGCAACTAGTTGGCCATTTTATTGGGTGGGGTTAACTCGAAAACCCGAGAGTAAACTTGGCGGGTCATTATATACATAATCAAAATAAAATATAGTGTTTACAGACAAAATTGTCTACTTCAACAATGTTTTAACATTGATTGAATGGATAGACTTGGGGCATCGAGTCATGGATTACTGACTGAAAGGATAGTTACATGTATTTCAAATGTAATTACTATTTTACCCAAATTCATGTTAAATTACCATCAAATTCAAAAATTATGCAATGTCGGCGAGTTGTAATAGCTGAGTAATGTCAACGAGTCTACCCAAATTGAAATACAGTCGAGTTAACTCGGGCAAGTTCTGAGTCGACTCAACGAGTTTTTGAACTCTGGTATAGATGTGTATATATATTTATAAGGGTTGTCTAGGCTGCCATCCTAAAAGATATCCATCTTGACAGCCCATCTCATCCATTCGTTCAAAAAAAATCTAATGGTCACGATATGTTGGAATGTTACAAGAAAACACAAGGGTAATTCATGTAAATTTCTAATTCCTCTATTCTTCCTTCTCTCTCGTGGATAAACCTAACACCACCATTACTAATATCAAAACTAATATCAAAACTAACATCTTCAGAAATTGGATACTAATTATAAGATATTAGATCTGAACTTTTGATAGCAAAGGACATTAATTATAAGAGAAACAGATCTGAGAAACGATTATGAATAATCTTGCACTCGATCTCAACTCGTTAGAGAGAAAAGGAAGAAAGATAGGTGAATGACATAGTTGCCCTTAACCATTTTTCTTATAACATGAAACATATCCGGACCATTAGATTTTTCCGAATGGATGAGATAGGTTGTTAAGATGGATGTCATCCTAAGGGACGGCAGCCTAGACATCCCGATATTTATATAACAAATCGTAGTTTTCTCTAACACAAGGACCACGATTTAAGTTTAAGACAACCGAGTCCGTAGATTTATCTTAAGACAACTGAATCCCTTTGATCAACTTCTCTCTAGATATAGTATTTTCATTTATTTCACATATAACCAATAAAAAGAATTATGACTACATTAACAAATATAAATAAAATTTCAGTTGCAATATCTAAAACACATATTTAGGCCCTAGATTTTTCTAAAGACATTAAGATTACATAACAAAAATAAATGAAATTTCAGTTACCATACATTAGATATATTAAAACAAATAATCAATTTTGTAACTCACTCCATAATTTATTTATTTTATACATTTTGAATTAACCCATGTTTTTATATTACTCATTTGGAAAATGAATATAACCATGATCATGATCAGACAATAAATTATCTAACTCACCTTATTATTGATTGCATTAATATACATACCTTATTTGCTCATAACCATTATAACCCTTATTTATCAATAATAGTGAAACTGTAACTCACAAGCCTATAAATTTCTCCATAAGCACATTCTACTTTCTAAACGGGTAGGCTAAATTTTCTGCCAATATCTTCCATTAGACTAACTATCACTCTTCTCTCATCTCATGTTTGAGGTTTGTATATTTGAGTTTTTTTTTTTTTTTTTTACAATTGATTCGATATGTTTTTTTTAATTTTATCTTTAATTTTTGTTTTGATTCGAAATTGTTCAACTAGAATTTTGTTTTTAAGGTTTGCATTCTAGGTTCTGAATTCTTGAATGCTATACACCAGATAATAGTTCTCTTTACCCTGATATACTTCTATTTTCAGAGATCTATAAAAAATCTTTCATATTAGGATTTCTATATCCAAAGAAATTAAATGAAAAATCTGTTATTATTGTACTTTCTAAATAAGGTGGTTATGTTGTTATATTCAAACATATGGAACATTTTTTCTAATAGGAGGGGTTCCAAGGACTCGAAAAATGGTTGAATCAATTTTGACTCAATCCTATTTAGGGTACTTGTACATGTTCGATTGGCATGATTTTTTGTAGAATGTATTTCTCATTATGTACGACATCTTCACCAAAATTTATTATAATCTGAATTTTCTAACCCTAGACTAGAAAAATCATATTACAAGTTAATGTAATGTGGAACGTTCATTTTTACCGTTGAATTTAATATTACATTTGATGGGTCTAAATATATTCAAATGAGCTGATGTTTATGTAGTAGATCTTTATAGTAAGGATATCATATCTACCAAAATTCATGTCAATCCAATATGTACAAGTACTCTAAATTGGATTGAGTCAAAATTGAGTCAAACATTTCCTGAGCCCTTGGAACCCCTCCCTTTTCTAATTTGTCTTGAATGGTTTTAAACTTGCAGACGTGGATGCAAAGGCAAACATTTACTCACACGATGTTAGCCGAAAGCAAAGGAAAAATATGCTTTACACCGGGTGGATTTCAATTCTATAGTTTCGAATTGTAATTAAATTTCAATAAAGTGGCTTAAGATTCAATTTTTTGTTGTATATTTCATTCCTTCATTTTTATAGTTATCAATGTTGATGACTACGATAATAAGATTCAATGTAGGTTATGTTTTAGATATTCATATTTTGTGGATGATTGTTTTTTCAATAATTATGCCTATGTTGGCTTCCATTAGGTTGAATGTGTTCATAAAATGGTGGGGATTGCTTTCAAATGCACTCATTTTAATTATTAATTTCATAAAATGGTGGGGATTTTTTCATTAAAACCTTGCTAGGAAAACCCAGTGGGAAAAAACCATAGCGAAGAAAAAAGAGTACAATGGTTGATATCTTGGTGTTGGACGTGCTATGTACTGCCTCGTTAAAACCTTGTTAGGAAAACTCAGTGGGAAAAACCGTAGCTAAGGAAAAAGAGTACAGTGCGCCTAATATCTAGATGACTCCCCCTGAAGACAATTCCCCTTGGTGAATATAAGTCTAAGTTTGACTTTCGACACACCTCGATACCATATGCCAGTTTCTTAAAAGTTGGTGGAGCTAGTGAGTTAGTAAACAAATCAGCGAGATTCTCATCAAACCATATCTTCTCGACATTGATCTCGTTACTCTGCTGGAGTTCGTGAGAGAAGAAGAATTTTGGAGAAATATGTTTTGTTCTATCACTTCTGATGTAGCTTTCCCTGATTTGATCAATACATACAACATTGTCTACATAAATCACTGTTGGTGTCTCTGTAACTGAGGGAAGCCCGTATGTTGTTTGGATATGATTATCATCAACCTCAACCATACACACTCATGAGTTGCTTCATGGAGTCTCCGAGTGGTTGGAAGATGTAGCAACCAATGTTTGCTTGGAAGACCACTAAGAGATTGTTGTACCACCATAAATAAATACATACCCGGTTTGCGATCTTTCTTTGTGTGGGTCAGATGTATATCCTGCATCTGCATACCCCTTTAGTTGGGAGCCATTTGGTGGTTCTCTAGAAAAATATAAGCCCATATCAGTTGTTCCTCGAAGGTAACACATAATCTCTTTTAAGCCAATCCAATGCCGCCGGGTTGGAGCTGAGCTAAACATGACTAACAAATTCACTGCAAATGAAATGACAGGTCTAGTACATTGGGCTAAATATAAAAGAGCACCCACAACACTTAAGTATGGTACTTCAGGACCAAGTAAAGATCCCTTTTTAGGACAAAATAGGTCTAGCACCACATCAAGTGACCTTACGACCATTGGAGTGCGATTTGGGCGACATTTGTCCATGTTAAAACATTTTAAAACTTTTTTAGTATACATTGACTAATGGACAAATATTCCATGTGTTGTATATTCGATCTGTAGGCTGAGACAATACTTTGTTTCCTGAGATCTTTCATCTCGAACTCATTCTTTAAATAGTTTGCAGCTTTGGCAATCTCTTCAGGAGTTCCAATTAAATTTATGTCATCGACATAAACCGCATGGATGACAAATCCATAATTTGCTTTCTTAATGGATATACATGGGCAAACATGATCGTTCTTGTATCATTCTTTCAATAGCTATTCTGTAGCGATTGTATCACATACGCCTGAATTGTTTCACTCCATATAATACTCTCTTAAGCTTAATAGAGTATATATTACGTGTTTTTGCTTTAGGCAATCTTAATCCTTCAAGGACTTTCATATAAATATCAGTATTTAACATTCCGTAAAGATACACAGTAACCACGTCCATTAAATGCATGTCGAGTCTTTCAAAGACTATTAGACTAATTAAAAATCAAAATATAATTGCATCCATCACGGGAGAATATGTCTCTTCGTAATCAATCCCAGGTTTCTGCGAGAAACCTTGTGCCACGAGACGAGCTTTATATCTCACAATCTCATTTTTCTCATTGTGTTTCCTTGCAAATACCCATTTGTAACCTATAGGGTTAACATTCTTGGGGGTGAGGACTGCAGGTCCAAACACATTTCGTTTTGCAAGAGAATCCAATTCTGCTTTAATTGCATCCTTCTATTTTGGCCAATCATGTCGTTGTCGACATTCCTCAACAGTATGTGGTTCAAGACCATCATCATCTGCTGCAATCTCAGCAGCTACGACAAGGAGAATACGTCATCGATGACAATTTTGGTTGTATTCCACAACTCTCTTGTGGATACATAATTTACAGAAAGTTCATCATTTCCAGGTACTTGGGCCATATCTGGGGCTTGTGTCACTTCAGAGACACATTCCTTTTCAGGAGGTTTTTGTTTAGAGAGAGTGTGTTTTTCTTGCATTATAGCCTTTTCAGGAGTGTTATTTATTGGGGGTTTAGTTTGTCTTTTCCTCTTCCGGAAATTTGAGACTTTTGTCCTAACAGGTCGTCCACGCTTCTGGCGTACCTTAGACGATTCATTTGCTGCCACATTCACGGTGGTCGTTCAGGGACCTCAATTCGCGCAGGCGTATTGGCAGCTGGTACATGTGACCTTGTCACTTTTGCTGCATTTGTAAAACCATCAGACAATTGACTAGCAATTTTCTGAAGGTAAATGATCCTTTGAACTTTAGTTTCACACAAAAAGGGATCTAGATGAGACAGAGTTGGTGTATCCCAAGTTTATTTAGGTGCTTCTCCAGGAAGCCACAATTCACGTCGTTTTTCAAGAACAAACGAATTCCCTCCCCCTAACGGCAGGAAGACCGTCTCATCAAAGTGACAATCCACAAATCTAACGGTAAACACATCACCTGTCAAAGGTTCAAGATATCTATCATGTCAAAGGCATTGCTGATATTGTTCATGTAGGACCATATTCATAGAATGAAATGTAAAGAGTGTTTTATCTATCATTTTTTCCTCAGTAACAGGATGACCACATAACTTCAGGGTGGACGCGATTTTCAACAACTTCGAGTTGTTATCAGAAACAGTTTTGAAATCTTGAAACCTCAAGTGTTACCACTCATGTCGAGCCCTTGGGAGGGAAATGGTCCTATGGTGGTCATACCTTTCTTTAAAATTCTGCCAAAGAATCTACGGGTCTTTGACAGTGAGGTATTCAGTTTTCAATAATCCTCAGGGATATGATGGCGAAAGAAAATTAGTGCTTTAGCACGGTCCTGCTGGGACAACTGATTTTCTTCTTTTATAGAGTCTTCCAGACTCATTGAAGCGAGATGTAATTCGATATCAAGCACCTAAGACAGATAATTTTCACCAGTAATGTCCAAAGCAGTAAATTCTAACTTGGTAATGTTAGACATGATTATAATTGAAAATCAATAAACTTAGTGTAACACCCCAAAATCTGACCCATATCCCAATAAGACCTGAATCGAATCTCGAGGCATTAACATCAACACCATGGGCAATTCGTCATTTCTACTCTATTAATCATAACAAAAATCCGTGAAAGTCTGGTGTTGAATCCATCATTTGATTAACTAGCAATCATCACAAATCCGCAAAAACACACTTTCATATTTATATATATATAGAAAAACATACTCTATACATCACAAGATTCTGATAATAAATATATAAGACTGTTTTCGAGTGTGATATCTACGTATACACATATAAACAAACCTGTCAAAAAGTTACAACCCTGGACTACACTCGATCTCACATAAGACAAATGTAGTGATCATCTCTGTCATCGTCTTCTGCAACAGCAGGCTCCTCAACAACAGGCTCAACTGAAAAGGGTAATGGTAGGGTGAGCATAATCCAGTTGCTCAGTAGAAACCCACATTCCCAATATATTATCCAACCATGACGATAAATCACGCTAACAGTTTAAATAGTTTAAATAAGAACTGTAAAGATAATAAATATAATGTAAACTATTTTCTACTATAAGTAATAACTAATATACAAGCAATCATACAATAGGTCGGGTACCTGTATCCTATTAGAGTGGTGAGGGTACGACTGGAACTCAGCCCCAGTCCCAGGCAAATTCTTGGTTCAGTACTTACCAGTGTGAACCTGCACCGTTATTCCCGATTCACGGTCGGGTGATTACCGTTTTGTGCACCAACCCTCTTTTAGGGCTTAGGTGAGCCCTTTGACCACGACGCTCCATGGGAGAATCACCTATCACGGTGGTCAACCGTTTGACGACTGCAGACTGCTCAGGATCCTGACACACGTCCAGGATTGGACTACCTCTCACTCCCCGCGTCTAACCTCCTCGAGGTAACATGTATCCCCACAACACACTAACCATCCACAGGCAAATACCACTAAAAGCATGGCAATCCAGGAAGGTAGAAGAGAAAATTCCAGAAACATCCTACAATGTTCGCCTCTAGAAAGTGCCCATTCACCGTCTAAAGGTGAAAACTGCATATGTAATCCTAGAAAGAACTGTCATCTCTAGAATATGACAACAATTCCTTCTTTGTAGGAATTCACGGATCTCTTGCCAGACCACCACGTGATACAATATATATAATATATAGGGTATTTTTTTATAATAATAATTAATTTAATCTAGTATGTGTGACGAGTCCCTGAATTTATCAACCATCAAACTAGTCCCCTATTCACGGCTACCCTAACCGAGCCAAAGCCGAAGAGACTATCCCCTATTCCATGGCTACCCTTACCGGGCCAAAGCCAAAAAGATTATAATCCGATCTGTAATAATATGTTCGTGTAAGCACCTAGATCATATTTTTTCCCAATCCAAGGACCTCACACCATACCAACATACAACTGGGACCCCACATCCCACATACAAAATCCATCTCCCTTTTCCCATCCTGGAAAAGAGATGCCATAAAAACTTCAATAGCTTTTCCATTTATAAAACAATATCTTGTACTACTTTAACAACTCCAGTATAAAACATGATATTTGTAACTAATCATTTTCATACATTTTACAATCGTAAAACCGCAAGTACTATATTATTCCATCCAAAATCATGCATGCATTTTCTTTTCATCACTATATTGATAATATTGTAACATTTGAAACATGAACCATGAGAAGATAATATAGAGGAAATGTAAGTCCCTACCTCGGCTCGCTCCCGCTTCACCTCAAATCTCAAGCTTACTACAAAAACCTATAAACGGAAGGATAAACACAATTATAATCTAAATAATGTCCATTGCAATTATGGATTTTTAAATTGATCAATGCTTTAAGTTTGTATTCAATTCTTTAATCTCTATATGAATTCTTCGATTCTTTAATCTCTATATATGAATTCTTTGATTCTTCAACCTCTATGAAGTTTTTTTTTTTTTTTTGATTCTTCGATCTCTTTCTCTAGTTTTATTCAAGTGCTTTTTTTCTTCATGATTCTCTCCCCTAATTTTTTTTTCTTTTCCTAACGCTCAATTTTATACAATTTGGTACTCTTTGTTTATAATCAGCAACAATTGTAAACTCTAGTGGACTGGGGTTAATATGCATTGTAATAAAAATTATATTTTCGTGGTCTGATCGATTAAATTGTTGATAGACTAGTTATTAAAATGTTAAATTCTTTATTAATTTTTTTTTATTTCTTATTAGCAAGCGGGGTTGAGAGGACCCCTACCCCTTTAAATTACGTGTGGAAAGTTATATCCACGATCAGTTGTTGACATGTTTTGAACCCACAACTTTCATCAATTTTTAAATTGGCCGAACTTGTTTTTTGTTTTCAAGACGCATTTTGGATCTGCAAAAGAAATCAAGAATAATGTGAGACATGCATTTATTCCTTAGCGACTACCATGAAAAGAATTCAATTCCCTAGCATGGTAAGATTGGATACAAACAGCTTGTATGCTTCTGTACCATATCCCCAATTATATATAAACTTGCTACCATACCGCCACTGGTTCAACGGAGAGATTTATTAGATTCACGACATTAATTAACATGTACCTCTTGTTATAAACAATAACTTTTCCAAAGAAATATCTACTCCTTCAGCCCAACATAGATTATCAATTATTTTTCCAGAAAAAAAGTTATTGCTGTTTATTGATAATCCAACAAGTATCCAACAAATGTTTGACATACTCAACATTTCAATCCTTGAATGGTTTAAGAGTCATTTCATTAACAAGCTTATCAACACGACGTTTCCTAATTATCACAGTTGGGTGACTTATGAGAAAATTGTTGCTTCAAGCATGTCAGTGCTCTACCTTGACAACCCTTTTTGATTTAAAGCATCAAAGCACTGCAGCCTGTAAACAATGCTAAGTTAACAAAAACATAGAGACTGCCTTGAGCGCGTTTGTATGGGCCGCTCTGAACAGAATGCTGGACCTGAGCGCCGCCCAGGAGGCCCAAAGCGTTTTAGGCGTTGTTTTTGCCTAGCGGAGCGTCCACCTTTAGAAATAGCGCCTAGGCGGCGCCCCTGACAGCATAGGTCACGATCATAGTTCAAAATGCTGATATATTTCATGAAATTTCGGCGGAATATGCAGGTTTTCATAGTTTAAATATTTCAGGTGATATATTTGTTTCGAGGGTCGGAATGTCGGAATATACTGTTTTTTCTGAATCCGAAATTTTAAACTATGGTCACAATTTTTTTATAGTGATATCTTGGTAGGGTATTTATATGTAAATATGTAACTATTACCAGGTGTTTTTTTCTTCTTTAATATTCAATAATTATTTATTTTAATTATTTATTTTGGTAGGCTTCAATAAGGTATTTTGTTCGTTGATGTGAAGTTTATTAATTTATGCTACGAACAAAATTTGTATTGGGCTTTTATATAAAGAAGTAAAATGTTATGTGGAGTATTTTCGAACTTTAGTATATAAATCTATTGTAATCAACGTTGTGTTTTTTCTTAAAATTGCTATTTGCAAAATCAAGAGAAGATAGACTGAATTTGATGTATCAGGAAGATGGGTAGATGTTAAGGAGGAAGAAGGTAAGTTGCAAAATTTTAAATTTATTTTTGTGTTTAAAAATATATTTAACCATTTTTACATTAAATTCATTAGCTATATAGCCAATTAATAAATTTATTAGCATTAAATTCAGGAGCTAGCCATATAGCTATTTAAGCCATTATTGAATATAAAAATACATTACTAACCCTTTTAATTTTAATCTTTGTCAAATTCTCTTCAATTAGAGCATCTGATTTTCTGTAATTTGGTGAGAGAAATATTTCTTAAGGGCACGCCCAACTTTAATAGAGTATAGATTCCACTAAATTGCAATATTTATTGTAATTTCTTGATAACAATTCCACTAAATTGCGGGTTTTCCAAAATAATAACAATAGAGGGTATTTTTGCAAACTAACATATATGTTTAAAAAAGAGGACAAATCAATAATGTGGTTGTTTGACGAGACTGATCCATAATGCCCATTGCAATTATGGATTTTTAAATTGATCAATGCTTTAAGTTTGTATTCAATTCTTTATTCTCTATATGAATTCTTCGATTCTTTAATCTCTATATATGAATTCTTCAATTCTTCAATCTCTATGAAGTTTTTCTTTGATTCTTCAATCTCTTTCTCTGGTTTTATTCAAGTGTTTTTTTTCTTTGTGATTCTCTCCCCTATTTTTTTTTTCTTTTTTTCCCTAATGCTCAATTTTTTACAATTTAGTATTCTTCGTTTATAATCAGCAACAATTGTAAACTCTAGCAGAGTAGGGTTAATATGTATCTTAATACAAATTATATTTTCGTGGTTTGATTATATTGTTGATAGAAAAGTTATCAAAATGTTAGATAGATTCTTCATTAATTTTTTTTTTCTTATTAGCAAGCGGGGTTGAGGGGACCCCTACCCCTTTAAATTATGTGTGGAAAGTTATATCAACGATCAGTTGTTGACATGTTTTGAACCCACAATTTCTCCATTTTGTGAGAGGGGTGCTACCATTGAGCGACAGGCTCAGTCGCTTAATCAAATTTCATCAATTTTTAAATTGATCGAACTTGTTTTTTATTTTCAGGGAAAATTGGTCAAAACCCCCTATATTTTGACCGGGTTTGGCGTGAACCCCCTAATGTTGTCCAATCTTGGCGTTAACCTCCTTCCGTTAAGCAACCCCCAAGATTCCGTCCATTCAAAGTTTGTTTACGCATTATACCCCTAATTTAAATAATCTGTCTAAACCCCCAAAATTTGCTTACCCATTATACCCCCAAATTAAAATTAGTGAAGTTAGTTTTGATAACCAATTTTTGGGGGGTTTAGACAAATTCATTTAATTAGGGGTATAATGGGTAGTCAAACTTTAAATGGATGGAAACTTGTGGGGTTGGTTAACAAAAGGGGGTTATCGCCAAGATTGGACAACATTGGGGGGTTTACGCCAAACCCGGTCAAAACTTGGGGGGTTTTGACCAATTTTCCCTTGTTTTCGAGACACATTTTGGATCTGCAAAAGAAATCAAGAATAATGTGACATATGCATTTATTCCTTAGTGATTACCATGGAAAGATTTCAATTCCCAAGCATGGTAAGATTCGATACAAATAGCTTGTATGCTTGTGTACCATATCCCCAATTATATAGAAGCTTGCTACCATACCGCCACTGGTTCAACGGAGGGCTATGGTATATGCCATCTTGTCGAGCAACCCAAGCACATCTGTTACAGTTGTTTACGAACTCTGACTCTTTACGTGCATTATAAGCATCAAAACTTGCACGTAATACACTCTTTGTCACAGGGTCCTGCCACTCCATATTGCACCAGAAGAGCGTTGAATGCAATATAAAATTAACTTGGAACTTCCACTCCCAACTTTTATCTAAAGGAATAAAGTGCTCACCAAGATCGTCGTCCCTTGATTTGCAGTGGAGCTTCAATATTGAATTCGGTACAATTCTGTTCCATACCTCTACATGCTTAATCCGAAAAAGTTGTAGACTGAAGACAAGTGAACAATGGTGAAATAACATGCACCTCATAGTTAAATTTACTAGAGAGATTTATTAGACTCACAACATTAATTAACATGCACCTCGATAAACAATAACTTTTCGAAAGAAATATCTACCCCTTCAGCCCACATATATTATCAATTACTTTTCCAGAAAAAAAGTTATTGCTGTTTATTGATAATCCAACAAGTATCCAACAAATGTGTGACATACTCAACATTTCAATCCTTGAGTGGTTTACGAGACATTTCATTAACTAGCTTATCAACACGACGTTTCATAATTATCACAGTTGGGTTACTTATGAGAAAATTGTTGCTTCAAGCATGTCAGTGCTCTACCTCGACAACCCTTTTTGAGTTAAAGTATCAAAGCACTGCAGCCTGTAAACAAATCATCCCACAGAACAAAGCCTCCTCCAGTGCCAGCAACAGGTTGGTCCCAACAGTCTTTGCATCTGTATCGCTTCCCAACAATTGGATTCATCTGCATAGATTCATTTTGGTGGTAAGAGCATTACTAAAGAATAAAGGTACAAAGAAGATATTAAATCATCATGGCTAAACAAAATCATATATTCTTACTGTCAAAATTTTGGAAATTTCACAGAAGAGTACATAATCCATGTTTAGCAACAAAAACAAAATTATCAATCGGAAAGGATCACTGTCAGCTTCAACTTGTAACATAGTTCAACAAAAGAAAGAAATATCCTAGAATTTTATTCATCTGTAGAGATCCATTTAGGGTGTATTAAACAAAAAGGTACTAAGAGGAAAGTACTGCATGTCCTAGAGTTTTAAATGTTACATCATTATCGCTATATACTTCATATTTCCTTACGTTTAAAAATATGGCAGACTTTTATCATCTTATCATCATTGAATAGCTGCCCAAAAAAATTTCTTCGAATCGAAGAGTATATAATCCTTGAATAGCTACCCCAAAAAATATAAACCAGCCAAACAAGAACACAAGATCCATTGGCAGAATGAAATTATCAATTAGAAAGGACCATTGTCAGCTTCAACTTGTAGAGATTGAATTCTTGGATTTACTTATATTGAAATAACATTTAAAAAAAAAAAAAAAAATCATCCCAAATCAATATTAAAAAAAGGATGTTACCTCTCAATTATCACAAGAAATTCCAATATGCACATTAACGTCTAGCTGGGAACTCTCCTCCGAATCTGAGTGAGAACTCTCCTCTGCATCATAGAATAAATTGGGGCTAGTTAGTGACGTTGTAGTCATAGGTGAAAATATTGTTTAGGGGCGGATATCCGATCTCCCAAAAAACGGAAAATATCGCGGATATCCGACCTCCTGTGTCGGATTGTATTGGTTTGGCAAATTCAAAAAAATCGGTATTTTTTGTGCTCCTCTTAACTTGATAGCAGCATTATCATAAACCCTTGCAGCTTCTTCAGCAGTATCAAATGTACCAAGCCACAATCGAACACGACGAGAAGGATCTCGAATCTCAGTAGCCCATTTACCCCAAGGACGTTGTCGAACACCACGATACTTCTTCTTTCCATCACCAACTCTTGATCGTTTGTTGTTGTTGTTGTTGATGGTTTTGTTTTCTGCCAAAACTTTCTTGGATCTGATCTTTAGACCACCATTTGCTTCTTGAATAACACTTGAAGAACAAGGTTCAACATTGATTTCATTTATATTTCTCTTAACACGAGAACGACTTAAAAAAGTATGGTCTTCTTCATCACTTGAAGAATCAGTTGCGTTGTTATCAGTTACAGAGAATCGAACAACTTTAGGACCAAGAATAGTTGATGAAGAAGAAGAAGAATCAATGTTTGGGTGGTGGCTTCTTTTTGTTGATGATGGTTGATGTTTAACAACTTTCTTTATCACATTTTTGTGTTCTGTGTATTTGATTTTTGGAGAAAGAAAACAAGTATCCATGTTGATTTGAGTTCTCAAAACTCTCAAATCACATTTAATCAAACACAAAACAAAAGAAATAAAAAACCCCAAATTAAAAAACAGGGGAAAAAGAAAAGAGATAAGATTGAAAGAACAAGAAGAGAGGTTTGAAGAAAAAGTTAAAGAAGAACAAGAACAACAAACAAAAGGGAAAGCGATAAGTCTTTCTATTTCAAGAAGAAGAGAGACTAATGTTATGGTTGTCTTCCTATTTCAAGCAAATTTCTTCGATCAAAGAAAAAAGCAAAGGAAGGAGAGAAAGAGAAAGTAAAGATTGGTGAGAGAAAGATAGATATCGGTTTTTGCCGAATTATGCCGCGAATATCCGATAAATGCCGACCGACATGGGGTGTTTTAATATCCGTTTATATGCCGTATGCCGTACCGTGCCGATCTTCAAAAAAACGGAAAATATCGCGAATATCCGACCGGCAAGAACGATTTTTTCACCTATGGTTGTAGTACACCATAATTTAACAATTAATTAATATCCTTGAAACATCATATCCACCATTGCACAAGTATTTTTCATGTTTGATACACTTTTCTCTGAATGGTGGCCAAAACCACAATTCATCTACACAACAAGATGTCCTGTATTATGAAACTCATGCAACTCCATGAGATAGATTAGAATTAATGGGTGGCCTCCACTAGATTGTTGGATAGTAGAATGAAGTATTGATTTGGAATAGTTTGAAAAAGATATATGCAATGCAATTTATTAAGAGAAAAAAAGGGGTTTGTGAATGATGTACGGAGTATTGTCAATTCCGAATTAATATCGATCTTGTAAAAGTGTGAACAAGAGCTTGATATTTCTCCTCCACTGAAACGTTTTGCCAATATAGGACAACTAATGATTCTCAATTGCTGAAGCATGGAGAGATGTTTCAAATCGTCTGGCCCGAAGTCGAGGAATTTGCAATTGAAAAATTCAAATTGTTGAATTGATGTGAGCAGGTTAAAGCCTTCGGGGAGGGTGAAGATTCATAAATTCCAAAATAGTTGAGATTTGGGTAGTCATCGTCATGGAGAAAAGGCAACAATGAGCTATTAAGAACACCCACATCCCCACATAATCTCAGATTCTTGAGGTTTCCAAAAGCCGGTAATACCCGCAATCTCTGCGAGTCTCGAATTGTTAACTCACAGAGGTTTGGAAAGAAATCTACACCGTTTTGGAATGGCAAATCCCATTCTTCCAAACCTTGCATTTCGTATAACAGCAATTCCTTCAATTTTGGGAAAATCACCCCCACTTGTTAGGTGTTAAAGAATCCCTACCCTGAACAAAATTTGCTGTAGATATGTATTCTACCTGTCTTGTAAATGAAGTAAACTGATTATTGATGATATTTTTCTGAGACCTTTGAAGCATAGGGTGGCCACCCTCATGACATAAATTGTTAAAAAAAAATACCTTGTCATACCTTACGCAGTGGTGGTGGTGGTCCTAGATGCCTAGCTAGTTGAATGCACACAGTTTGAAGGTAACAACAACTGAGGAACAAAGGCATTGAAAACCCTGAATAATTGTTTATTATTTTATTTTTTTAATACTTTGAAGCATTTCATCAAACAACTAGTCTGTGTCCTTTTCAGAAAAAATAGAAAACATCTTGAATTTTTTAAACTTATACAAGCAATTGCTGTTCTCTGGGTGGTGTGGTGCGGAACATAAAGGAATGAGATTATTGAAAGAAGAATGAGAGTGTTGAACAAGAAGAAGGAAGAAAAATATTTTGGAGTGTTGGAGAGGGAGAGGTGTTGACAACAAAAAAAAAAAGGAAAATAAAAAGTGGACCTCCAAGAATTAGTCATTAAATATTGGGTGAGTAAGGGAGTTGTGTTGTCTCTGGATGGGTAAATTTCTGCCCATTTTTCAATTTTTCCATTATTGTAGTTCAGATTTTTTATTTTTTCGAAAAAAGATGGAGTAGCATTGGAACTAGGGGTGGGCACGGTCCGGTCCGGTCCTAAAATGTAATAGGACAGGGACCAAACCGACTTGAAAGTATCGTTTCGGTTTCGGTTCCATGGACCGAAATTATTTGAATGTAACCGGACCGAACCGGACCAAATATAATCGGTCCGGTTTCGGTCCAAAACTCGGTCCTGGGCTTTTTTATTGGGCCTTTAGTCCACTACAATTTAGATGATTTTTCTTAAGTTTTGGGCTTTAAACAAAATAAGACATACATCAAATCAAGTACTAAATAGGAAAAAAGTCAAAAACCAATGAACCAACCATGGATCCACCATAGGTTTCCTAATTCCTATGTCTAGTTTAGTAATTTACTAATAAAAAAAATATTTTTTATTTATTTCGGTTCGGTTCGGTTCTCTCGGTTCTATAAAAACAAGAACCGAGACCGGACCAATAGCTATATAGTTCGGTTCGGTTTCGGTCCGGTCTTGACCGGTTTTTAGTCAACTCGGTTTTGACCGGTTTGGACTCGGTTTTTTCGGTTCGGTTTTCGGTTTTCGGTTTTTTTGCCCACCCCTAATTGGAACTACTTCTGTGAATCCGATTCGATCCGATTTTCTTGATTGTTAATCTGATTTGATTTTCCGATAAATATTTTGAAATTTCCAATAATTTAAGAGAATTAACTATTCTCATTTTTAAAAATATAAGTACATATAAGCATAAAAATAATATACCAAGTTTAAAATCACACGAGGACTAATAACAAATTATAATTAGTCTCAAATCTTAATGTTATTAAATGTCAATATATGGTTCAACAAAATAAATAATGTAATAGTAAATTATTGGTTAGTTTATTCCGATTGATCGTCCATGCTTATTAGTTAGATTAATTAATTTCTTGTTCAACTTCATACAATTATATTATTATATAAATTTTGCAGTATAATTGTGATTTATAAGGTGCTATACTCAAGAACTTTGATCCATCGTATTGGGGTGGTATGTTACTATGTTAGATAAAAACACCCCAATAAGCAAATCAACTCAGTAGAAAGAGTGGATTTTCAAGTTTCCAAAAAACGAATCACGTCCACCATTTTCGATTCGGAGTTCCAATCAATTCCGATATATTTTCAAGTTAGAATTCTGATTTTTTTGTGTTGGAATTCCGATTGATCAGAATTTATTTATTTTCTGATTTTTTCCGATATTCCGAAATTGAAATAAATTTTGTTGTTCCGAGAAAACATGGAATGGAATTGAAAGAAATTTTTTTATTCCGAACATGCCATTTCCGATCTGTTCCGTCCGATTTCCACCCCTAGTTGTCCCCAAAGACACAGTTCCTGTTTGGTTGGGCTAATAGAATGTCGGTAGTTTTGCATCAGTTTGCAGGAAACATTCTTTCCGCTAAATCGAGTCCTTGGCGGTGGTTTCCAAAGCTAGTGGGGAATGCAGCAAGGGGAAAACGGCTTGTCAGAAAAAATTTGTTCGATCAAAAATCGATTTTTCTGCTTGTTTTGAGCTAGGATCACGCTCTCCTCCACTCGGCTAAGGCTGCCCCCTTGCCCAAAGCCCGCTAAATCCAGTCCTTGGTCTCGATTGGTCAAGGCTAGTGGGCGATGGTAGCGAAGGGACGACGAGCGCGAGGGAGTGCAGCGCTTGACCCCGGCTTTGTTAGACTATATGATATATAAGGGTATAGTTGTAATACTTTTAGGTTGTGTAATGTATATAAAGAAATGTGTCTTAGGTGTTTAGGTTAAGCTCTTCAATAGAAGAACATCATTTCTCTGCCTCTCTTACTACTTTGTGTGTATCAACATTACAGTAGTTATCGGCTTAACAAGAAAAGTTGCCCGACCGGATGGGAACCGCCTAGTGCCATCTTCCACGCCCCCAGTCGCGGCCAGTCTCCTACATGCCTAAAAGCGGAAAAAGGGGATGGCGGGCGGGGAGGGGGGGGGGTCAATATGGCTTCCCCACCCCTCTACAATGAGTCTGTCTATTGCCCGTTGAAACGAACACCCGCTTGCGGTTGTTCAAGTCAACTTGCAAAGGCCAGACTGATTTCTAGAGGTGGAGATGTCCCCAACAAGCGGCCTGCGTCCTTGAAGCCTGATGACCACCTCTAGTCAAGGCTAGTGCACTTGAGGGCAACAAGGGGGATCGCTGGGGCCATTATTGAAATGGTCGCCCCCACATCCCGCCCTCGAATCCCCTCTGGAAAGTCGTCCCCCGAAACAAAAATAAATTTTGGGTGAGTTGTATTTTTTTTTTTTTTTTTTAACAAAAATAACACCCAACTTGTCGCATTGTTCTTTGAAAATCAAAACAAACATGAAAATGATCTTTACGGAAATTTTGGCAAATGAATGAATAATAGAAATGAAAGTTATTTGTCTAAACCTTGAGTTGAACAAAACTGGACATGAACGTTTGAGATGACTAATAACCGGAAACAAATTATAATAACTGTTCATGTCCAACAAATAATAAATTTTATCTGTGTTTCGTTTTGTATGTGGTTTGTTTGGTCCCAATCACATCATACCACGTGTGAACAAAAATATAACCTATGTATGGGTGTAGTTAACCTAGGGTTTGAATTAGTTACTCAACTAATTTATAGGCACGTGACATGTTGTGATTTGGACAACACGTCCACACCAACCACATACTAGAAGAAACACGGATAAATTTTTTTGGTCCAACAAACATTTTTTTTCCCCTGAAAGGATGGTGGGCTGGTGGCCACATTGGAACAAGACTGGACATGAACGTTTAAGATGACTAATAACCCTTGAAATGAACAGGATTTCGACTTTGGACATCCATAACAGACCACTGGACTCATTGTTTGTCACATTGGAACATACCACTGAGGTTCCAATATTATTTTCCCGGCCAGGCTGATGGCCATCACACTCACTCTAGCTACCAGCTCCAGGGTGTGCCTAGATTCCCTAGAAGATTCAGCATCGAGTTTACAGAACGAGTGCAACAATAAATCATTTTCTCCACTCTACCCCTGTCCCCAAGCTATGAATACCATAGTGATATAATTCCAAATTATATGGTTGTTGAATGGAAGTTTGTAAATCATTGATAAATATAGAAGTAAGAAGACAAATTTAAACTATTAATAAGAACAAATAGTATCACGGGATCGTCTCCTCTTGCAGAAGAGCTTTTCTTTGACTCTGCCAGAACCCGATTATTGCCCAACTGGATTAATATATGATCCCTTGCCATTAAGATTGTTTCTTAATATATTATAGATGTTTCAGAACTCCAAAGTTGACATCCACAACAAAATTAAACTTCATACCAAACCATACAGTAATACCAGATGTACCATTATAATGCCCTTTTCTGTCCTAAGATACACAAACAGTGCAAGCAACTTTTTTTCAGTGGGATGAGCAAAATCGCCAAATTTTATTATTTAGGTTGCCACAAATCCACGATGCATTCGCTGAACTTGTTGTGCACGAAACTTTTAGTTATGCCAATGCTAGCAACAAGCCCTTGTCTTCATGCTTGTCAGGTACTTCTTTCAACCTCCGTAGCACCGTCATTTTTGAATTCATCAATACACATCGTTTTCAATCTGCTGAACGAAATTGACAACCAAATCCTTTTATGAAATTCCCACTCTAGCCATGTAGCACCCATAACAGCACAGATATTAACGTTCTTGGTCGAGTTAGTCATAGCTCCATTATTATAACTAACTGTCTTAAAAAAAAAAAAATTAAAATGTTAATATCACATTGTTTGGAGGCCTTGACACCGGTTGTGAACCTATGGCTACAAAGTTGATGCCCACGAGTCTTGGCAGAATTTATAGTTAGTGCGCTTCTCACCCCACTTTTTAAGCTAGGTAACGGCATACGCCCAATAGCTGTGGTGGTTTGGTGTCGCCTGGTGTCTAAGATTGCCATGGGAAGAGTTTCTAAGGATATTGTCCCATACCTAGAGGATTTTCAGTTTGGGGTTGGTGTGCCTGATGGAGCAGAGGCAATTTTGAATGCTGTTAATCGGTTAGTTTATGCCAACAAGGATGACACATCGTTTGCTATGCTGCTTGTGGACTTTCAGAATGCCTTCAACCTTGTTGATCGATCTGCTATGCTACGGGAGGTACGCAGTCATTGTCCATTTATTGCCCTATGGGTCGAATACCTCTATTACCAACCTGCTCGATTGTATCTAGGGTCTACTCATATTTGGTCAGCAGCTGGGATACAACAGGGGGACCCTTTGGGGCCTCTTCTCTTTGCTTTGGTCTTGCATCCATTGATATACCGTATTCAGTCAGAATGCCACTTGGAGTTACAGGCATGGTACTTAGATGATGGTACTCTGATTTGTAGTACAGAACATGTGGCTAGAGCTATTCGTATCATTCAGGAAAGAGAACCATCTCTTAGGCTCGTGTTTAATGTGTCTAAGACAGAGTTGTTCTGGCCTTCTGTTGATCCTGACTGCTCTTATCCAGATATCTTTTCAGTTAGTATATCATGTCCTCAGCGAGGGGTTAAGTTGCTTGGAGGGGTTGTAAGTATTGATGCACCATTTATTGTGTGTAATGTTCGTTAACGAGTGGATAAGACACTTCAGCTTATGGATTTATTACCACAACTAAAGGATCCGCAATGTGAGTTGACACTTTTACGTTCTTGTATGGGATTATCTAAACTCACCTTTGCTCTCCGTACTTGCCCCCCTGATTATGTTCAGGAAACAGCCAAATGGTTTGACCACAAGCTTCGTGCAGCCCTTCAAAATACTGTGGTTTCCGATGGACCTGGTTTTGGCGATTTATAGTGGCATATGGCAACCCTCCCATTACGTATGGGTGGACTTGGTATCTATTGTGCTACTGATGTTATGAAGTTTGCTTTCGTAGCTTCACATACGCAAACCAAGGATCTCCAAGGCCACATTCTTTGAGGTTGTGAGACTACACCTATGGGTAATGTTTTCGATACTGCCATTGCTAGATTACATCTTTCTATACCTGATTTTGATCTCAGTAATCTTGCTCCAACTGCTACCGTCCCCTTCAGACCCCAACATGGTGAGTTTTGTCCAATGTGCAAGAAGACAATACTTGATGCTTTCGGGGACCATGCGGCCCATTGTAAGCATTACCCCGGCTTCAAGTACAGGCATGACCACGTTAGAGATATCTTGTGTGATGTGTTCTGGCAGGCTGGAGTACAGGTTAAGAAGGAGGCTCCTGTTAACTTTCTTACTGATCTTAAGGAAGGAAGATCGACATTACGTCCTGCTGATATTCTGGTCTACAACTGGTCTGAAGGTAAACATGCGTGTGTTGATGTTACATGGGCATCTCCGATGGTTGGGCTGAGTACTGGGATTTTTGAGGTGGGGATAGCAGCTAGCAATGTAGCAGGAGCAAAAGTGGAGAAAGAAATATGACGGAGCTTGTAGGGCTAACTAACATAGTTTCATCCCCTTTGCATTTAACACATTTGGATTGCTAGGCTTAGAAGCAATTGAGCTCTTCAAGAGAGTGCAGAAGGTAATGGATAGTATCGTGATAACTGCGGGTTCGAACGAATATATATTTAGGAGAATCGGGTTTGCTACCCAGAAAGAACTTGTCGCGCAGTTTGTAGCGCGTTTGTCCTCTACTTTTGTGTAATTCATTGAGCTTATCAATAAAATTTGTTTTAATATCACTACCAATTATTTTTTTCATTTTAACCAGTAAAAGTGACGAAATCAATCTACCCCAAAGTATATAGTTCACAGGCACCCAAAAAGACGTAGAATATGACATATTCCGAAAATATTTTTCAATCATATCATGACAAGAAACATCGTCTTTTCCCATCTTTGATTACAATTTGTGAAAAGGGAAACAATATGATATGTACACTACCACTCTACAGTTGCATACCTCTTTACAAAGCGACAAGGCCACATTGAGTCTAGATACACATCAAGAAGTCTGCAAGAAGCGCACAATAATAAAAACACATCAAGAAGTCATGACAGAAGTAGAACCTTGCTATCTGCTGCAGCACTGAAGATACACTGAAGCAAGTTCTTTGCATCGACCATGGTTCGCAATTTGTTGCAGCGTCCACGACCAGTAAAGGCTCGCTCCCTTTTTTCAGCCTCTGAAAGTTGTGATGCCATTGCTACTAGTGGATTGGAAGATATGCTCAGCATGTTTTCATGTGATGCAATTCCTGCCATTTTTTGCATTTGGCGAAATGGAGGACGACATTCTGAATGAGTAAAAAAATCAGTTTATGAGTGAATCAATCAATTCCATTAAAAAACTATGTGAACTTTTATTTTGCAAGTTCTGGAGTACCATCTCCACTAGCATACCTAGAACACGCATTCCTTCCAGCAGTATGCCCCTTTGACACAAATTCATCGACTTGCTTAAGTACGGCCAACTTTTCTTGTTTCTTCTTTCGATCCGAAATCTGAAGATTGGTTGTCATAGATTTTTTAAACATTGAAATAGCCTATGGTAAAAGATAGATATCTCGGAGAAAATCGAAACTCACCTGTGCTTCAGGTGCCTTCAATTTTTGGAAATGAACATCTTGCATTTTCCGAGTATTCCCATCTGAAGTAGCAGCAAGGCAGAAATTATACCCCTGTCCCCAAGCTATGACTACCATAGTAATCCAATTCCAATTGATTTGATTATTAGATGGAACAATTTAGAACTAGGCCGAGGATTTTAAAATTTAAACTATTAATAACAACAAATAATATCATGGAAATCATCTCCTCTTGCAATAAAGAAAATTATTCAACTGAGCTATCACATGCAGACAACTTACGAGCTTCTAGCAACTCCTTTAACCTCTTGGCGGCCATTGCGGCCTGTTCTGTCTGTCTTTGAAGTACCTGCAAGAGAAAAGCTTTCATTGATTTAGGTGTGAATCAACATGTTGATATAAGCATAAAACATAAAAGTTAAAGCTAAAATTATAAATTGATATTTGTGACTATTTTGAAAATAAATCTGGGGCTCACCTGTTATGTAATAGAATCAGCGAATCCATATCCTCTTCAAGCCCCTCTTTACTCCATCACTTTTCATGAAACAATTTCCATCTTCCTGACATACAAATTGCAAGAAAATACACATCATATACTCATTCTCTAACAATCAATTTTTGCAAGAATATATACAACATATACACATAATTGGAGACGTACTTGATTTGCAAGTTTTAAGAAAACAATAGACTTTGCACATCAATATAATTTTGGAAGCTGCTTCTGAAGTCCAAGAAAATGACTAAGCTTCCTGAGATTTATTAATTCACAACAGTAATTAAGATGCACCTCTTGTTATATTTACCCCTTCAGCCCACATATATGATCAATAACATTTCCGGAGAAAAAAGTATCCTGTACGTGTGTAACATACTTAACATTCCAATGCTTGAGATTTCCACGATATTAGAAGTGCTTCAGTGTAAAGTTTTTACTCACTTATTGAACAAGCTTGACAACAGCGATAGTCACCCCAGATAACCTGAAAATGCACCCTTTCTTGATCAGGGACTGCCAGAATAACATCAACCCCAAACAGTCAGTCAAAGCTCTTTTCTTCCTTATTAGTACCGTTATGATCTCAACAATCCTGTAACAAATGGTGGAATGCCAAAGGGTGAAAATGAAAGAGTAAAAGAGATAATGATAAAGCGACAGAGAACTTATGAGAAAAAAATTCCCTGGATCTTTAGATCCTCTGCAACCTCATAAGAAACAACAAGGAAATAACTTCAATAAGAGTGTGATCACTGATCAGTACCGACCTCAATAAGCTTGACCATTCGCCCGTATGTACTTATTAACTAGCTAAAACTTATGCTTTGTTATACTCTTCAATTTCAGCCAATTTTGCAACCACAAGACCACCTTCCGCATCCTCAGAAGGATCTTCTGGATGTACAACAACTGGTTTGTCTCCACGGTTTGCAATAAGCTCAAATGTATGGCCTTGTCTTTGATGCTGATTGACAAGATCTGTATACTTGGAGGGAATGTTATAACACTTTTCACACAAATCAAAGCCCATGCCTCCCCCAGTGCCAGCAACACCTTGGTCCCAACAGTCTTTGCATCTGTATCGCTTCCCAACAATTGGATTCATCTGCATAGATTCATTTTGGTGGTAAGAGCATTACTAAAGACTAAAGGTACAAAGAAGATATTAAATCATCATGGCTAAAGAAAATCATATATTCTTACTGTCAAAATTTTGGAAATTTCACAGAAGAGTACATAATCCTTACTTAGCAACAAAAACAAAATTATCAATAGGAAAGGATCACTTTCAGCTTCAGCTTGTAACATACTTCAACAAAAGAAAGAAATACTAGAATTTTATTCATCTGTAGAGATCCATTTAGGGTGTATTAAACAATAAAGGTACTAAGAGGAAAGTACTGCATGTCCTAGAATTTTAGATGTTACATCATTATCGCTTTATATTTCATATTTCCTTACGTTTAAAAATATGGCAGACTTTTATCATCTTATCAATTTCATCGAATAGAAGAAAGGACCATTGTCAGCTTCAACTTGTATACAAGATTGAATCCCTGGATTTACTTCTATTGAAATAACTTAAAATATATATATGTATATATATATATATATATATATATCATCCCTGTAGGGGTACTACATACAACATACATGTGGCACCATCTCTACCGTCCATCATGGTGCCACATGTCAACATCTAATGGGCTCTCTCTTGATGGCACAAGTTACAAAGTTAAAGCCAATTACTACAAAGATATTCTCTCATCATTACCTCATTAAATGCTAGGAATGGAGTTACATTGTAGCCTATAAATATGAAGGCAAGCTACTCATTCTAGGCATGTTCTCATCTCTGCTCAGATGGTCTGATGGCCTAATGCTCCCAACACGACCTCATGGTGAGGTCTCAATATCAACGACCTCCCCAATCTCTCATGATGAGACCTCACCTCTCAGGTCTCATCTCTCTCTTGAGCTCTCTCCATTATCGAGCTCCCATTTTGTATCACCACTACTATAATAAAGATCATTCTCTCTCTCTCCGTGGATGTAGGCACAATTGCCGAACCACGTATACAATGGTGTTCATGTCTCTACTTTATTATTATTGTTCATATCATCACCATCATCATCATTCATTAATGTATTGACCAACCTCACAAATATGGTTAATACATTTGGCGCCGACTACAGGGACTTGGGATTTTCTCAAGCGAATTCCACCCACCAACCCCACCGAACACCATTGTTCTAAGGTTCTCAGATGGTGATTTTCAAGAAATTCATTGAATTTGAAAAGACAGAATTGCAACTCACAGTTGGGGGCTTGAAGCAAATAAAGATAAGTATCAATTCACTATGATATTTGTTTATGTTTACCCACTCGAAGAGACCTCCATTTCTTACTGTTCATTCTATTTTGTCTCCCACAAATTGACTATTATATGCATCTATGTAACATATATTCTCATAACTCGATCAAGATTTTATATCATCAGTTACATTCTTAATGGCCACATGTTCAGGTCTTGCAGAGACCTCCTCTCATATTCAGGTCTCTAAGCCAACGACCTCTCAGGTCCCTAAGCCAACGACCTGACAGGTCCCTCAGCTAACGACCTCTCAGGTCCCTAAGCCAACGACCTCTCAGGTCCCTCAGCCAACGACCTCTCAGGTCCCTAAGCCAACGACCTCTCAGGTCCCTAAGCCAACGACCTCTCAGGTCCCTAAGCCAACGACCTCTCAGGTCCCTAAGCCAACGACCTGACAGGTCCCTCAGCCAACGACCTCGCAGGTCCCTAAGCCAACGACCTCGCAGGTCCCTCAGCCAACGACCTCTCAGGTCCTTCATACCAGGTCCTTCATGCCAGGTCCCTCATACCAGGTCCTCAAATTATAGGTCCTTCAACGACCTCAAGAATATTTATGCCATACAGGGGGCTATTCTCACTTTATCTAATGAAGTTAACTTATTATTAGCACAATTAGCTATTAATGATATTTTTTGTAGCTCTCTCTATGTGCAGGTCACATGAACACGACCTCACTCCCCATGAGCTATTTTTGCACAAATGTGCTACATTGCTTTCACTGAACTCTCTACAAGTGAAATGCTTGATATACAATACGGCCACCCTCATTGACTAGTGAGTCACTCGTATGCGGGACGACCTCAAACACAATTCTCTAGCCACACGCCTGGTCGAACGCATTCACTCTCAACGCAATGCAGACCCACAATGGCCACATGCCCGAGAATTGTCAAACAGGTCTCCACGCTGCGACCATTCACTAGATCGGGCACCAAAAGGTTCCAAGTAACTCTCAAAACACTTGGTCAACCAATGCTCTTTCTCAAACGAGCTACATTTGCACTCCAAAGTGCCACATCTATCGGAATGTCCAATCACATGGCGACAAAAATAGTACACACAAAAGTCATAAGGAAGACGTACAATTCCATGTAAGTCTTTTATTGAATTTTATAAAGTTTCACATGCTAACATTATCAGATCTATGGAACTCGATCACAAAAAGGCGACCACCTTAAAGCATGACCGAGACCAACAACCCATGCATACAAGAAGACCCACTTCAGTACGACCTGCTTGCAGCTGTCCATCTCGTCTACATGCCTTCTGAACGAGCTACCAGGTCTCCCTGGAACTAACTAGCTCGCTACACACAAAGTTATGATCGAGTTGCCATCACCACAAGGGACCTTCATCGCGTCCTGCAAATCTCAATGATCAAGCTCATCAAAATTTGGGGCGGATCGACTTCGTTAAAGACCCCCACATTTCATTCATCTTGGGGGCTGGATCGGTTCGATTACTTCTTTTCAGCCTGAACTTCGTTCAACCTAAAAAGAGGGGGCTTATGTAGGGGTACTACATACAACATACATGTGGCACCATCTCTACCGTCCATCATGGTGCCACATGTCAACATCTAATGGGCTCTCTCTTGATGGCACAAGTTACAAAGTTAAAGCCAATTACTACAAAGATATTCTCTCATCATTACCTCATTAAATGCTAGGAATGGAGTTACATTGTAGCCTATAAATATGAAGGCAAGCTACTCATTCTAGGCATGTTCTCATCTCTGCTCAGATGGTCTGATGGCCTAATGCTCCCAACACGACCTCATGGTGAGGTCTCAATATCAACGACCTCCCCAATCTCTCATGATGAGACCTCACCTCTCAGGTCTCATCTCTCTCTTGAGCTCTCTCCATTATCGAGCTCCCATTTTGTATCACCACTACTATAATAAAGATCATTCTCTCTCTCTCCGTGGATGTAGGCACAATTGCCGAACCACGTATACAATGGTGTTCATGTCTCTACTTTATTATTATTGTTCATATCATCACCATCATCATCATTCATTAATGTATTGACCAACCTCACAAATATGGTTAATACAATCCCAAATCAATATTAAAAGGAGGGTAACGATGTTACCTTGCAATTATCACAAGAAATTCCAATATGCACATTAACGTCTGACCAGGAATTTTCCTCTGCATCATAGAAAAAATTGGGGCTAGTTAGTGACGTTGGAGTACACCATAATTTAACAATTAATTAATATCCCTGAAACATCATATCCACTATTGCACAAGTATTTTTCATGTTTGATACATTTTTCTCTGAATGGTGGCCAAAACCACAATTCATATACACAACAAGATATAAGCCTGTATTATGAAACTCATGCAACTCCACAAGATAGATTAATATTAATGGGTGGCCTCCACTGCATTGTTGGATAGTAGAATGAAGTATTGATTTGGAATAGTTTGAAAAAGATATATGCAATGCAATTTATTAAGAGAAAAAAGGGGTTTGTGAATGATGTACCTAAAATGTTGATTTTGTAAGAGTGTGAACAAGAGCTTGAGATTTCTCCTCTCTTCTGAAACGTTTAGCCAATATAGGACACCTATTGATATTCAGTTGTTCAAGCATGGTGAGATGTTTCAAATCGTCCGGCCCGAAGTCGAGGAATTTGCAATTGAAAAATTCCAATTGTTGAATTGATGTGAGCAGGTTAAAACCTTCGGGGAGGGACAATTGTGAAGATTCATAAATTCCAAAATTGTTGAGATTTGGGTAGTCATCGTTATCGTCATGGAGAAAAGGCAACAATGAGCTATTAAGAACACCCACATCCCCAGATAATCTCAGATTCTTGAGGTTTCCAAGAGCCGGTAATACCCGCAATCTCTGCGAGTCTCGAATTGTTAACTCACAGAGGTTTGGAAAGAAATCTACACCGTTTTGGAATGGCAAATCCCATTCTTCCAAACCTTGCATATTTTCTAACCACAATTCCTTCAATTTTGGGAAAATCACCACCACTTGTTGTTGTTCTTGATTTTGATTACCAAGAGTTTCATCATCAAGCCCATAAAATTCGCATCCAAGTCTTTTCACAGATTTCAGCTCTTTTAATCGAAGAAATTCAAGAGACGGTAGCTTCCCCAAAACAGGCAATTCCAAGCATCCAGGGAGCCTCCACAAAGTCAGATAGGTCAAATTGGATAGTGATAAAATCCAATCTGGTAATCTGATTCCTCCATAATCTTTTATTTCCAAATTTTCCAAGTTTATATGTGGTTGGAGGCCTTCTAGAATCTCAAAGTCCATTCTCATCTGATTATCATCATCATCTTCTTTTTCTTCTTCCCTTTTTAAACCAAAGTCCATCGTCAATGACTTAAGCTTTTCCTTCATCTTTAACTCAGCTTGTGCAGCCTCACCTACATCTCCAACTTGCCTCAACCCTGCTATTGTTAAATATCCCTGGAGATGGTTTAACAATTTTAATTCTCTGATCGTGCATCCCTTTTCTTTGATCTTCTCTTGAGCATCAAGATTACCAACTATAAATACATCCAAGGTACGAAGACAACTCAATCTCCCAATCCCGGACGGAAAATAACTTAGCTTCCCTGAATTATTGAATTCACATCCATCCAATTCAAGATGTCTTAAGTTAGATAACTTTCCGATACCTTCTGGGAGACTTATAAGACTGCTGCAAAAGTTCAGAATTAGAGTCTGCAGATTAACCAGATTACAAACACTCTCTGGCAATTCCTTCAAGCTAAAATTACCAGACAAGTCCAAGTATCTTAAAAGCACCAATCGTTCCACCTCACTTGGAAGTTCTTCAAAGTCATAACAACTCAAACTCAACACTCTAAGGCATTTCAATTGATGCAACGATTCAAGAGCCAGTGTATAATTTCGCAAATCTTGGAATTGTCTTAATGTGCGTAGATTTTTTTGTTCATATATATATGACCAATTCAAATCTCGTGCACATAAATGGCGAACCTTGATGCTACTAATGACTTCTTCCTTCTCCAAAATAATCGTTTCAGTTTTAGTGAGAAACTGAACAAAATCATGCATAAGATCGTGCATTTTGCAACGAAAGATGTTGCCTTTGTCATCTTTTATGAAGTCCTGTAAAAATGAGAGCATTGCAAGATTATCAAAATACTCTCCACCATTCCTCTCGAGATCTTCACTTCCATTAGAGCCAAGATAACCTTGTGCCATCCACAATCGGATCATTTCTTTCTTTTCAATAATTGCATCTTTAGGAAAGACTGCAAAATACATCAAGCATTGCTTCAAGTATGACGGTAATGCGTAATAACTGAGCAAAATGGAAGGTAGAAAACCTTCCCCTTCTTCTTCAACGTCCCAAATGTTGCTCGCTAATACTTCTCGCCATTCCTGTTTTGTTGTCTTCAGGCACATCGTACTTGCTATAACCCTGACGGCTAAAGGAACCCCTTTGCATTTTTTCGAAATTTCCTTTCCAATATCTTCAAACGTACCAAGATAGTCTTCCCTTTCCGAGAAAGCTATGCACTTGAAGAGTGACCAACAATCGTCGTCTGACAATTGTTCCAGCGAGTGTGTATAGCTAGAATTAATCATTTTGGCGACCCTTACACTTCTTGACGTGACTATGATTCTACTTGTCGCGGCACCACAGTCTAGAGCATTCTTCAGTTGCAACCATTCTTTGCTAGGAAAAGGCCACACATCGTCAAGCACAAGGATAAAACGCCTTCCTTGGACACATTCAGATAAGTTGTTATGAAGGGCTTGCCATCCAAAAGTATCAGGAACATTTCCTTTAACTTGTTGAATAATTTCTTTGGCAACATTTTCAACAAGAAAAGGATCAGATACACAAACCCATATCATCTTCTCAAAGCTTGCAATCACCTTCTCTTCTTTGAAAAGCAGCTGAGCTAGAGTTGTCTTTCCGAAACCGCCTGTCCCAACTATAGAGATAACTGGGACATGTAAACTGGGAGCACTACTCTCACTCAATAGCTTGTTGATGAGAATATTTTTATCCTCCACCCGGCCATAAATCTGAGGAACATCAGGCACAGCTATACTTGGTATTCGACGGATGGCATTACTTCGAATTTTATTGAGATTAAACGACTGTTTCTTTTCAATAATATCAACAAGTCGTTCGTTCAACTCCTTTATGTTCATTCCAATGCCATGACGGATGACAATGGGTTTAAAACAAGAGAAAAGGTTGATGAACAAATAGGATCGTACCTGCTTTATAATTGAAGCATTCAGATTAGGCTGTTGCCTGTCTGGAACGAGAGATCTAGTGCACCATTCATCCAATATGTCCTCTGCATCGTAGGAGATGTCTTTGAACTCTTCCAACCAAACCTTTACTGCTTCATTCTTCACTTGCTTGGCCTCAGCATCCTCAAGCACACCTTTGATGATAATGAGAGTATTGGTGAGGCTTTTGATTTCTTTTTTAACACCAGTTACCAGTCTTACTTCTTGTTCGAGACCATCTAAGATGATGGATCCTAATTTCTCCAAGACAACAGAAACCAACACTTCAGCCATTGTATTGAACAAATGAATCACACAATGAAAACAGTAAAACACAAACAAGAAACAATGGTTTCTAAATGCAAGTCTTTCTCTATTGTTTTGTATTCTTGTTCAATGATCATGCTGATATAGCTTTCACTTTCACTTTAATAAAAGAAGAAAAAAAAAAGGGAAAAGTAATGGCTTCCCACTTGCAAGTCGTTTCAAGTCAGAACACTGTGTCCCCATCTTTATATGAATTATTAGTAGTTTGTCTGCCATCTTTATATGAATTGTTCACACTGTCAAAATGCCATTAGAGTGTGTGGTGAACTGGTGGTGGTGTCATGTTTACAAAACCTACCTATACCTGTGGTTGAGCAAGGACTTACACAAAACATATATGGGACCTGTATTGGAGCTTGTACAAGTCAATAGCTAAACCAAAACTATCTGGTCTGCAATTGTATTGAGTGATGTGGTCTCGACATGCAAGTCTTTAAGCCTCATAGAGGGTGTATTTGTTGTATATTGGCTCGCAACAGTTGGGTGCACAGGATCATACCTTATAAGAGGTGTGATCCATAGGATCAATTCCTATATTGGTTAAGGAAACCATATATGTGCAGGAGTTCTTATTATACTCGGTTTCTATTTATCTCAGTTTTGAACAAGTAATCCTATATGGATTTTGTTTCTATCCATGGGCTATAAATACCCAAGTAACTCGGTATTTGTAAAGACAAGACAAGAAAGTAGAAAACAATAGAAACATAGAGATAGAAAGAGTAAGTGAGAGAGAACTTTGGGAGCCAAGGGTATATTGGGTTTAAGCTGAGAGATTAAGATCTTGAGAAAGATACTAGGGAGATTATTGTAATCGGTGTTTCTTTTCTTATAGTGAAATCTTCTCATTGTTCCCCGTGGAGGTAGACATTGCTGAACCACGTATATTTTGGTGTTATTGTTCTTTATTATTTTATTCTTCTTATACTATTGTTTATTGTTTGGTAATCTTTGACTTCATTGACTAAACGGATCATGTATTGCAAAGGAGGTGTTCTCACGAATATCTAGGTTGCGGGTTGTTGACGTTGTTGGGATTTAATTAATCACTGCATATAGTTCAACAAGTGGTATCATGAGCTTAGGTTGGAATTAAGGTTTTGTCAAAGATGACGGAGACTACAGGTGTTCGTGCGAATAGTAACGATAAGAAACCGTCAGTTGCTACTCTTGGCGGCGGTGTAAAAGTTGAGATTAAACTGTTTGATGGTAGAGATAACTTTACACTATGGCAAAGGAAGATGAGAAACGTTTTGATCCAACAAGATCTTTATGTGGTTCTTGACGGGAAAGACAAGAAGCCAAAGGACATGTCAGAAGACAAGTGGAGCAAAACAGATCTCAAAGCCATAAGTTCCATCGAACTACATATCTCGGACGAGGTGATGTTTAATGTGATGGAGGAAACTAGCGCCAAAGGAACATGGGAAAAGCTTGAGAAACTGTATATGGATAAGTCTTTATCCAATAAACTTTTCTTAAATGATGAACTCTTGAATCTTCGGATGGAAGAATGTGGTGATCTTAATGAACATCTAAATGTGTTCAATAAGTGTATCACAAATTTGCTACGTGTGGATGTGAAGTATGACGATGACGACAAGTCTTTGTACCTGTTCAGATCTTTGCCTCCATCTTTCAAGCACTTCAGGACCACATTGATGTTCGACAAGGATACTTTAAAGTATGATAAACTTCATCAAGATATAATCTCTCATGTGAAGATGAATAAGAACACAGGTGAAGAGTCTCAAGCAGAATGACTATATGTCAAGAAATAAGAGAAGTAACACATCAAAAGGTAAGGGAAGATTTAAATCCAAGGATAAAGAAGGTTGTTTTGAATGTAGTGCGACAGACCACTGGAAACGAGATTGTAAGAAATATAAGGAAAAGAAGAAGAAGGCCGAAAATTCAAATTCAGCCAGGGTTGTTACAGATCATAGTGACGGAGAAATTTTAGCGACTTCTTCAAGTAATGATATTTCTTTGCCTTGGATTTTACATTGTGGTGCTTCTTATCATATGTGTTCAAACGAAGACTGGTTTGACACGTTTGAGAAAAGAAAAGGCGACGTAGTTTTTATGGGGAATAATTCCAGTTGTAAAGTTTGTGGAATCGGTATGGTAAAGTTGAAGATATGTATATGATGAAATTGTTAGGACTCTGGGTAACGTGATATATGTTCCTGCACTAAGGAAGAGTTTTATTTCCCTTGGTTATTTGGATAAGAATGGGTACATATACAAATCCAAAGATGGGAATCTCATAGTCTCAAATGGTTCACTTGTGATTATGAGAGGAGTAAGACTTTATAACAATCTGTACAAGCTTTTGGGAAATACAGTAATTGGTGGAGATGCAGTTTCTACACAAGAAAATCGCACTCAGTTTTGGCACTTGAGGCTAGGGCATATGAGTGAAAGAGCCATGGAAGAACTACACAAACAACAATTGTTGAAGGGTGTAGGAGAGTGTAAACTTGAGTTCTGCAAGTATTGTATTATGGGAAAGCAAACTAAAGTACTCTTCAAAGCTGCAGATATAAAGAACAGAAGTACTTAACTATATTCACTCAGATGTGTGGGGGCCTTCACCTACTCAATCAAAATGTGGAGCTCGCTACTTTGTCACTTTCATGGATGATTTTTCGAAGAAAGTTTGGGTCTACTTCATGAAGGAGAAATCCGAAGTTTTCACTAAATTCAAGGAGTGGAAGGCAGAGGTAGAGAATCAAATAGGCAGAAAAATCAAGTATCTAAGAACTGACAATGGCGGTGAATATAAGGATATGAAGTTTCTACAATACTGCAAAGATGAAGGTATTGCAAGGCATTTTACCGTGAAGAAAAATCCCCAACAGAACGGAACTGCAGAAACGATGAATAGAACTCTTATGAATAAAGAGAGGTGCATGAGGTTTCATGCAGGTCTGCCAGAGATGTTTTGGGCAGAGTCACTTAACCATGCTTGTTGTGTGTACTCTAGGTAAAAAACCCGACAGGTGTCATCGGTGGCTGTATAAGAAGCTAAACTGGGAGGACCTGAGCATTAGCCAGCCAGACCTGGGCTATCGGGTAGGGCCCAACCTGGTCTCAAGGAGTCCACATACGCTCTGTGGATCTTGACCTACCGGATGGTCCACGATTAATGGGTGGAGCCCCGGTTACTGTATAAGAAGTTGAACCGTGGGCTCCCATACATTAGGCAGGCCCACCTCAGTCAAGTAAGCCAGGTCTGGCCCAGTAAAGTCCAGCAGCGACAGAGGCTCATCCAAAGACTTAGCAGAAGTCCAGAGGACTTGGCTAGGGTGTATGCAATGAAGATTGGGCCTCCGGTCAGAGGAGTCAAGCCCAAGTCTTTGCTTCCGGACTTGGTCAAATCCAAGTCCCAACTAACTGGATAAGTCCAGCAAGATTCCAAGCTAACAGAACCCATTGTTCTAGCCCGCTGGAGAAGATAAAGGAAGACCCAATTTGAACCAAAGCCTATTAGAGGATGCCACGTGCCAGTCATCATGGTCAAAGGGAATTCAAACCAAAGGGATAACCACTCAGCAGCATGCAAGCTATCTCTACGGAAAGCATCTTCACGTACAGTTGAACTACCTGAGTTCATGGAGTCAAAACCGGAGGGGTGGTTGAGCCAGCCTCCTCCGGTCTACTACAAATACATAAGTTCTTAACCTCCTGAACTACACGACTTTCACTAAGCAACTCCATTAAAGCTTAGTAGAGGCAGAGACTTGATTCCAAGTTCATCTTCTTGGATACGTAGGCAGCCTGATCCTCATCTAGTCCAGTCTTATTGTATACCCCCATCCCATCTCAGTCTGTACAAGGTTTTCATTGTAACTGTTCGATTAATCAATACACATCTCGAGTTTGTGGATCAAATTTTTGCACCCACACTTGTCACTTGGTTAATCGTTCACCATCCAAGATGCTTGATTTCAGATGTGCAGAAAAGGTATGGTCAGGTAAACCGGTAGACTACTCTACTTTAAAGGTATTTGGATGTAGTGCATATGCTCTTATTCCTAGTGATGAAAGAACCAAACTTTAACCCAATTCTCATGAATGCATTTTCATCGGCTTCGAGAAGGGAGTGAAGGGTTATAAGTTATGGGATCCAGTGAACCGAAAGAAAATCCTTAGTAAAGATGTTGTGTTTGATGAGAAGACTATGCCTATGAATCAAGACATGAAGAATGGTGAGAAAAACATTATTGTTAAGAAAGCAACTACAGAGATATCTCATCTTACTAAGGTATCCAACAGGGAGACTCCTATTCAGGTAGAGGAGTCAGATGCAGAGGTTGAAGAGGATGGGCTAGAACAACAACAGTGTGAAAAGGACGTTGAATCTAATAAAGATAAGTAACAACCTTACAACATAGCAAAGAACCGGGCCAAAGATAAGTCAAAGCACCTATTAGACTTAGGTTTGAGGAAGAAGTTCATTATGCTTTAAGCATTAGTGAAGGTGATCCTACTTCTTTTCGTGAAACAGTTGAAAGTAACGAAAGAGAAGAGTGGATTGAAGCTATGGCTGAAGAGATGGAATCTTTATACTAGAACTCCGTTTGGGAGTTGGTTCCTAAACCCGCAGAAAAAAAAATTGTTGGCTGTAAATGGGTTTACAGGAAGAAGGAAGGAATGCATGAGAAAGAACCACCAAAGTTCAAAACACGTTTGGTAGCGAAGGGGTACTCACAGAAGGAAGGAGTTGATTATGATGAAATTTTCTCTCCGATAGTGAAAAATACTTCTATTAAAGTGTTACTATCACTGGATGCTCGGCAGGATATGGAGCTTGAGCAGTTAGATGTCAAAACTGCTTTTCTTCATGGTGAATTAGAGGAAGTCATCTACATGGCTCAACCTCAGGGTTTTGTTGAAGCTGGTAAGAAAAATCTGGTTTGTAGGTTAAAGAGGTCTCTTTACGGGCTCAAACAATCTTCAAGGCAGTGGTACAAACGCTTCGACTCTTATATACTGAACATTGGGTATAGAAGATGTGACTATGATGTTGTGTGTACACTCATGTGTTCGATGATAGGATGGTGATCCAATTGCTACTTTATCTAGATGACATGTTTATTGCTTATCGAGATATGTCTAGAATTAAGGAGTTGAAGACGTTATTAAGCAAGGAATTCGACAAGAAGGATCTTGGTTCTGCACAGAAGATCCAAGGTATGGAGATAAGGAGAGACAGAAAAGCTGGAAAGTTATGGCTGTCACAAA